>JAXQQM020059667.1:0-44081 GCA_034641835.2 Pinus albicaulis
AACGGGGAAACGGAAACGAGTTTCCGAAACGGGAAGCGAAGCGAAACGTGACCTCCCCAAATTTGGGAAACGGGGAAACCCGGTATATATATATATATATATATATATATATATATATATATATATATATATAATTTAAATTTATATTATAATTTAGGACATTTAAGAAATGTTATGTCAAATCATACAACTTACAAGTTTAAACTTTAAAACATATATGATAAATCATAAACTCAAAGCATAAACTATTACAAATTTACAAGTTACAACACATTTACTCATGAATGATCATTGATAACAGACACATAATGAAAATAGCAATATCGGAACCTCCAAAACCAGCGTTTATTTTATATCAAAATGTCAAAATCAGCCTTTATTATATATATGAGGTTGCAAGTACAATAAAGTCAAAAGAGTCAAGACTAAAGTCTAATACTCATTATCAGAATCCTCATCAAATATAGCAGCAGAAGCATGCTCAGCAGTGGATGGTGTAGCTGAAGAAGATGTTTGGCCAATTCCACTTCTCTGATCTTGGTCCTCAATATTCAAGGCAGCAAGAGAGAGATCTAAATCAGGATTTTCTGGTTCCACATCCCACTCCTTAGAAGGACCATTTCCATATTCTGGACCCCTACGAGATGCAAGGCGAAGGTTGGAGTGCACATAAACAAGATCCTCTGCCTTCTGTGAGCCCAACTTGTTACGCTTCACAGAATGAATAAAACCGTAGGTGCTCCAATTCCTTTCTGCTGATGAAGAGCTTGCCACTTGTGAAAGGACGCGAATGGCAAGGTTTTGCAAATGTACACCATTTGCTCCATGACAAATCCACCACCTAACCGGATTCATGGTGCTTCTCTCCTCCAAAGATGATATATCTGAATAATCATCTATACCTGCAGCAAAACTGGCAAATTCCTCCTTCACCTCCCTGTGTAGATGAGCTGGAAAAATTCTCATAAGGGCTTTTTTCACCCCATTAGCCACCTCTCTATCCTTATGGGGTGCCTTCCTCTTCCCATTGCTTTGAGCAATAAGTTCCTCATCACAAAATTTTGGGTTCAAGGCATGTGCTAAAGTATGCAATGGAGTGTTGAAATTGTTCCACCTATCAACAATGATTCTCTTGATTAATTCGGCAAACTGACCATCTACAAACAAAAGCTGCGGTGACTCCTGTGAAATAATTTCCATAGTTTTCTCAACCATGGAATCCATGCCATCATATACCTCTCCTAAGAAAGGTTGGTCGGTGTCAGCATGCCGAAGAAGCTCAAATGCAGGGGTTGTGAACAGTAGCAAGAAATCTACCTTGCTCCACCAATCTTCATCAAGGCACATTCTACGCACCGCAGTTCCCCGCTCTGAATCTGCTTGTCTCCACTCAACCCAAAGCTGACTCACCACCATAGACACTAATGCTTGCTTAACCTCAACAAGGCGGCGCAACATTATGAAGTTTGAGGCATATCTTGTCTCAGCAACTTTTAACAACTCCAATTTGGAGTACTCTCGGAATATTGCTTGAGACTGGTGGTGGTTGGTGATGAATTTCACAATTTCCCTTGCTTCCCCTGTGAGTTCCTTTATCCATGGAACTTTATTGTCGATCTCCTCTAAGATTAGATTCAGATTGTGGACAATGCAGGGTGTCCAAAAGATGTGGTCATACCTCCCCTCAATAATCAAACCTGCAGCTTTGCATACCAGTGCATTATCCGTGATAACTTGCACCACCCTGTTAGGACCAACTTGTTCAATAGATTTGATAATGACATCAGCAATGAATTGTGCATCTTTTACCTCTCCCGAGCAGTCTTCCGCCTTTAGAAACATTGCTCCTTTTGGTGAAGTGGCAATGATGTTTATCAATGGTCTACGCCTTATATCTGTCCATCCATCTGAGACTATGGTAACCCCAGAGCTAGTCCAAGAAGAGCGAATTGGTGATAGCACATCCTCCAAAAGATCCTTCTCATTTTTTAGAAGTTGAGTTCTAACTTTCTCATAGTTGGGCCCCTTGTACCCTTGAGGAGCTTTTTTAATTGCCCTTATCATATCCTGCCAGTAAGGGGAGCGAACAACATTGAATGGGAGACCACATGCATAGATGCACCGAGCCACTCTGGAATCAGCTTCTTCTCTTCCTTGCACATTCACCAGCTTAGCAATCCTGCTATCTTGAATAGTACCAGATGCCCCTCTAGATGGTGGTAGTTCTGGTTGCTGAGTGCCACTGCCTCTCCTCTTCCTTGCTTCAATTACAATCCTTGGCTCACTGTTTGCTGGATTTTTAGCTGCTTGACTAAAATCATCATGCTTTCTTTTGATTCCATCAGCCTGATCTTGCTCTCTTTGATATTCCCTCCTTGTTAAAGGGTCAGATGTTTTCATGCAACCTGCAATCCCCTGTCCTCCTCCATGCAAAAGATGTGCCTTCACTCCTGGGTAAGAGCCCTTGTAACAATTATTGCAAAGAGTACACCGCCATTCCCATGAGCCACCACCTCCACATCTTTGCAACTTCTCAACATACCTCCAAAGAGGATAATATTCAGCCCTTGGGTTGGCCTTGGGGTTTGCACTTGAACCTTGAATAGAAGAAGCCATTGCTGCAAAAAAAATAAAAAACTAATCTATAAATAAAAAACGTTTTTTAAAATTTTGGTAGCATAAACCTTTGAAAAATAGACAAAAACAATAAGAAAAACAAAGAAATTGAATGCTACTTACCCAAAATAATTTTCTGTCACTGAAGCTACCCCAAAATGCCAGAAAAAACAAGAGAAATATGGCTGTAGCTAAGCCAAAAAACAAGAATGCCGTAGCTGGAAACTTCGCACTCCAAATCTGCTCCTCAAATCTCTTTCTCTTGCTGCAGAAATCTCCTTTGCTCAATGGTGAAAACACCCAAGCTGAAGCACTACTCTCTTCCTCCTTCCTCCTCTCCAAAATCGCTCTTCACCAAGTGAGAATCAACTTGCTGAATTTGTGTGATGAGAGAAAGAGGCTAGGCCTCCTTTTATAACTTTAGAACCCTTCTAGATGCCTCCAAAACCTAAAATAAACAAATTAAATATTATTTAATTGAGTAAATAAAAAAAAAAATTTTAAAAAAATTACAAAAATCGCTGTACGGAACAGGAAACGCGGCCGTACGGCCGGAAACGCGTTTCCCGGCCGTACGGTACGCGTTTCACCGTTTCCGTACGGAAACTCTCCCTCTCTCTGCGTTTCCTTCACTCTTGAAAAATCCCATCTTCTGCAGGTAACTGTCAATTTGTCCATACCAAGCTCTAGCGGCTTGCTTTAGTCCATACAAGGCTTTCTTAAGCCTGCACACATGAGTTTTTTGCTCATGCGTCTCAAAGCCCTCTGGTTATTCTATGTACACTTCCTCTTCTATCACCCCATTCAAGAAGGCAGTTTTGACATCCATCTGGTGAATTTCCCATCCCATATGCACTGCAAGGGAGATGACGGATCTGATTAAAGTATAACGAGCTATAGGGGCGAAGGTTTCTTCATAGTCAATCCCTCCCTTCTGTGCGTACCCCTTAGCCACAAACCTGTCTTTGAATTTCTCTATACTGCCATATGCAGCATATTTAATCTTATAGATCCATCTCGAAACTACAACCGACCTATTCAAAGGTCTAGTAACTACTTCCCAGACATCATTTGTCATGATGGTGTTGTACTCCTCCACCATAGCATCTACCCACACCTGATGCTGAGTTGCCTCCTGAAAACTAGAGGGTTCTCCAACCTGTGCTACCAATGCCTGGTACCTGTCTAGCTGCCTACGTTCCCTCTTCTCATTTCTAAGAGCTCCAACAAACTCCTATGCATCCCTCAAAGTTTGTTGTAGTTCTCTGCTCGTCCTTCCATTGGTGGTGGGTGGATTCACCTGCTCTCCTCCTTGCACTTCCTTGGAAAAGCTTTCCTTAGGATTCTTGTGCCTTGGAGAAGCACTAGAGCCATCATCTGTAGGTCGTTATGGCTAGACCAATAGATCCTCCTCAGACTGCGTAGCTGAAGACATTTCTTGAGACTTTTTGAAGGCCCTCTCCTCCAATTTCACATCCCACCTTACTACTATCTTCCTACTCTCGGGAATATAAATTCGGTAAGCCTTTACATTCTCGCTATATCCCACAAGGTACCCTTTTTCAGCAGTCTGATCCAACTTCTTCCTCTTCTCATCGAGTACATGGAAGTACACTATATTGCCAAATATCCTAAAGTGGCTCACTTCAGGCTTGCTGCCAGCAAACACACTCTCAAGAGTAACCTTCCCCAATGCGTTATGAGGAACCCTGTTCTGCACATATACGGTTGATTACAAGCTTCAACCCACAGAAATTTGGGCATGTCTTGATCATACAACATTGCCCTCGCAGCTTCCACAATAGTCTTGTTCTTCCTCTCTGCGACCCCATTCTACTCCAGATTATATGGAGCTGTCCATTCTCTCTTGATGCCTTCCTTTGCGCAGAACCTTGTGAAGTCCTTGTCAATCTACTCTCCACCATTGTCTAATCGCAATGTTTTGATCCGCTTTCCTATTAGATTCTCCACCAGAGCCTTAAACTCTTTGAATCGCTCAAAGACCTCATCTTTGATCTTCAGAAAGTAGATCCATGTCTTTCTGAAATGGTCATCAATAAAGGTGACAAAATACTTTGCACCACTAAGAGCATTCGTGGACATTGGTCTGCAGATGTCTGAGTGTATCAATCCCAACACACTCTTGGCCCTATTGCTGCTTTTCGGATATGCTGCCTTGGCATATTTCCATAATATGCACCCTCTGCAGACATCGTCTCGCTTGGTGTTAAGTTCTAGAGCTCCCGTGACAGTCTTCTTGAGAATTCTCAAGGCTCCATGATGTAGATGCCCCATTCTTCTATGCCATAATTCATTCAAATCTCTTTCATCAATACTGCCTATCAGTGCCATTGGAGACTCGAGCTGTAACTTGTACAGTTTATGGCTCCTGACTCCAATTTGTGCCTTCTTTTTCCAACTTGGGTGTTTGACATAAACTTCGTTGCCAATAAATTATACATCATAACCCTTATTCTGAAGTTGAGACACTGAGAGCAATTTCATCCCTAATCCTGGTACATGCAATACGTTGATAGCTCGAAGCTTGTTGCCAACTTCTGTTTGAAATATTATGGTGCCTCTTCCAACTGGTGTACATTTTGCCTTGTTTCCAATAGTGATTTGAAAATTCATCTACTCCCCCTGGTAGCTTGAGAAGCATTCTCGAACTCCCGTTATGTGAGCAAATGCTCCACTGTCAATATACGAGATCTCTGGAGAGGTCATGCTTGACACACAAGCAAACTCCTCTTCTAGTCTGGATGCCAGAACTGAAACGTCATGATCCCTTTGTTCCTCAATGCGTTCTGGAGGACTGCGTGAACCCTTCCGAGCTGATGTTGCATCACTGTCGAACCTTCATTCCATTACAAAACCTCCTCTTCTGTTACTCATCTTTTGCTTTGATGCCATGTGAAATTTTCAATCTGAAATACTACTGCAATGATAGATTTATTTCACCTACTTATGTATTATAAGTTATTTACAAATTTTCTTCTAGTAAATTCTGAAATAAACACAACTGCAGTATTCACTTAACCATAAGAAGAAAATAGAACAGAACACATATAATGCAATAGAAACAATCACATGAACATAGTTATTTTTGGACAATTGTCCCCGGAAAAACCCAATGCGAGAAAATCGGTGCAGCAAATGAGGGTTTGTATTATTCTTCAGCAAGGAAAAAAATATTTTACAAGAATTAAAAGAGCAGACTTCTAGAATACACCTAAGATAAATTCCCCGAATCCTCTGGGAGAATTTTTGACACCGAGAAGACACCTTAGCTCCCTCTGCGTCACTCTGTGTGGTCTTCTGTGCAGTCCCTGCGCTGGACTGCATCACTCTACGTGGGGACTCAGTGTAGCTGCTCAGCGCTACCCTCTGTGGCCCTCTGCATCCTCCTCTTGCCTTTCTCTACCTCTGCTGACTTCCCCTTCCTTCTTCTGCCTCAGCAACTCTCCCTATGAAATCGAATTATGTTCCTTGGGTACTGAGTGTGTGCTTGGCTTACTTTCCAAATGACCCTCAAGCCTTCTCTTCTAATCTTCTTGTTGATGAATCAATTGCCCAAATTAGATCTCTAATCAATGGCTAAGATTAAAACATGACTTGATCTTCGTTTTCTAGAAGATTCTCAGTTTGTTTTAAAAATACCCTTTAATTATTTAATTTCCCTAAGTTTAGACTTAGGAACCACATTAAAATAATTAGTTATTTTAATAAAACATGAACCGAGTGGAATTTCCACAAACGATTTTAGGGTTCTTTGGAAAACTGATGTCCAAGCCTCCTCACAAAATATGAGACTTGGAACACTTTCCAATGCTACAAAATCAACAAATCCAAGTGCATCATCCTCATCCAAAAAGGTGGAACACGAGCAAACATTGAATGGTACTAGGGATCCATGAAGTGCTCTCTGCTATGGTGGAGGCCCATGGCTCTACGCTCACCCTACAAGTGCCAATGTGACCTTATGGAGGACTTGGACCCTGTATAGGGAGACCAAAACCCAAATAGAGACCCACCTGCACTCCTGCATAAGATCTAATGTGTCCCCTTGCCCTCCAATACTTCAAATCATTAAAATAATCAAGTAAAAGGGTTTACAAATCATGGAATCAAATGGGCACTTCATAATGGCATGCCCTTCCATAGTGGGCTTTGCCATGTACAAGTGTCTCCAAGCTTAATAAGGGGGTTAACCAAAGAACCTATTAGGTTGTTTCAGCGTTTAAAGGGGGTGACATGTCCATGGTACCTCCATCAAGTGGTAGGTGGCATGTGATATAATGATGGCATGGAGTGGGAATCAAGGGAAAAGCTCCAAGCCACATGCCATGGTACAAGGGAAGATCACACTTGGGTATATGAGTGTAGTGGTGAGAAATCGTGGTACATAAGTTACCCTAACCTTTGTTTTTCCACCCTTTTTCATATGTCTTTTGTCTTTGATTGATTTTTCTTCATAACTGCCGGGGATCCAAGGAATGAGAGCATGATGTGTAGGATACAGCAGTAGATACCCCCTTTAAGGTGGGGTCGTTCATCGCCCTCCAGGGGTTGGGAAAATCATGTGTTACTTAATGTGGAGAGGGCTCATCTAGGGCCCATAGGAACCAGGGTGATGGTCACATATAAGGGGATAGAGCTTATGTTTGGCTTTTTCTCACGCACGAAATGTGTATGTCCCAGCCATCTTTTGCATTTTATGGTACAATTTCCTGTTGAGAGTGCCCAATATGATTTTTACTTTATTTTTAGCTGCATCAACCTCCAGGGCATCGTTCGAGACCCGACCCAAGGTGTGGACAAGGGGAGGGGGAGGCTAACTCCTTTTAGACCTAGTGGACACATGTGAACCCAGATGGGAAATATGATGAATGGGGTTGTAATGAGCAGAGGGGAGTGATGTATATGGTGTTGGGAAGTGGGACCACGCAATCAAAATCGAGATTTCCCACGTAGTCTCAGCCCTGAGCCTAATAGCCAATAAAGCAGGTCCCACGGGACTAGCCTACAATGCTAACCACCAAATCAAGCAAAGGAGAAAAGAGTACAAACCTAGCCCACTCTTTCTATCGAACTCCCCCCACAAATCCATGCCCAAGTGTCCATGATAAGTAAACAAAATTACTCAACTACACCAATGAAAATCCATACCTTTGGGGTCGGGAGGACCACCTTCAGACATACGATCATAATAGATGGGCGAGGGACCACTTCACTGGCTCAGGTGGCAGAGACAATGGCACATCGAGCTATCTGGTGGCTGCAAGGGGATGTTCGCTACATTCACTCCCTTCATCTACGACTACCTTCCATGATGTATGGCTTTCTTATTTTCCCACCCGCATCGTATATATGATTATTGCCATGCTTTCTCTTGGATTTATTGTAGACGATCCATGAAATTCTGCAGCTGCTAACATGAACAATCTGAAACTAATTTCTTTTCATATAAACACAAAATTTCTTTACTTATTTTGCAGCAGAATAGGAACAGAAATAAATACACAATCACACAATTCAACAACACAATTTTTCTAAGGAACCCAACTAGGAAATGTGAAATTTTCAAGAAGGAAAATATTTCTGCAATACTTGGTTTATTTCTCCTACTTATGAGATAAGTTATTTATAGATACTTTAGTAAATTATGAAATAAACATATTTGCAAATCTTCACTATCATCAAGAGTATAAGAACAAAAAGATAAATTACACAAGTAGCACAATAGAAACACAGTTGTTTTTGGACAATTGTCCATGGAAAAACCCAATGTGGGAAAACCGGTGCAGAAGATGAGGGTTTGTATTTATCTTCAAAATGGAAAGTACATTTACAAGAGTCTGATGAGCAGATAAAATTACCAAACACATGATTGAATTTTCTGGAACCTTCAGACAAATTTCAGACCCTAGAGGTGACCTCCTTCACCCTCTGCGTCATCCAGTGTGAGAGCTCTACGCAATTTCTCCCTGGACTGCATGATTCTACATGGAGGGGGTCTTGCTGCTGATCAGCTCACCCTTCCCTTCATCCTCCTGACTTTTGTTTCTCGATAACTGACTCCTCCCTCCTTTTGCTTCTGCAACCCTGCCTCTACAATCTCACCCACTGAAATCGAAGTCTCTTGCTTCAGAATTGATTTCCTTCGAGTACTGAGGCTTGATTTCCAAATGGCCCTCAAGTCTCTTCTTATAGCCTTCTCGTTGATGAATCAACGGCCAAGATTATATCGTTAATCAAAGGCTCAGATTAAAAGATGACTTGATCTTCGTTTTCTAGAAGATTCACACTCTACTCTATTAATACCCTTTAATTATTTAATTTCCCCAAGTTTAAACTTAGGGTCTGCATTAAAATAATTAATTATTTTAATAAAGTCATATCCGTGTGGAATTCCCACAAACGATTTATGGGTTCTCTGGATAACAGATGTCTAAGCCTCTCTATCAAAAATGAGACTTAGAACATTTCCCGATGCTATAGAAATCAACACTCCCTCTTAGCGAGGAAAGTGTTTAAGCAAGATACCGTTGTACTGCTCTGACTCTACAATATCTACTGCGTTGATGTTGTCTTGGCTGCTGCCCCTCATCTTTGCGCTGTTGCTTCCTGTGTTGTTGCCTAGTGACACTGCCTCTACCACTGCAGCATCCGTACTGCAACTCCCTCTTCCTCTGAAGACCACCCTTTCCTCTAATGGAAAGGGTTCTCGACCATCCCCATCTTCTCTCTGAAGTAAGTGAATTTGATCTTACTTAGAGCCTTTGTGAGGATATCTGCTACCTGTTCTCCTGTAGGAGTGTATCGCAATTGTACTGCTCCCGTCTGGACATAGTCCCTAATGAAGTGGCACCGAATGTCAATGTGTTTCGACCAGTCATGAAACACAGGATTTTCAGAGAGCTTAATGCAGCTTTGATTATTGCACATAATCTCGGTCGGTTCCATCCGCTTCTTGAGCAGGTTCAAGAGTAACTTGCGGAGCCATATGGCCTCGCACGAAGTTGTGCTTGCTGCCATGTACTTTGCCTTGGTTGAGCTCAGTGCTACGAACTTCTGTTTCCTACTACACCAGGAGGTCATTTGTGATCTGAGACTGAAACAGTACCCACTGGTACCTTTCCGATCTACTATGCTTCCAGCCCAATCTGCATCTGTGAACCCACTCAACTAGACCTCGTTACCCTTGGTGTACTCCAACCCGTACTCGACTGTCCCTCTCAGGTATTTGAGAACTTGTTTGGTTGTTGCCCAGTGAGCCCTCCTTGGTTCCACCATGAACTGACTGAGGTTATTCACTGCATAACATATGTTTGGTCTAGTATTGACCAAATACATCAATGATCCAATGAGTTGTCTGTAGAAGGTGGGATCAGCCTCATCATCCTCTGATGTGTCTATCTTCTTCCAGTTAGTAATCATTGGCGTGGACATGGGTCTACAGTCTTCCATCTGAAATCTCTTTAGGATTTCTGTCATGTATCTTCCTTGTCCTAGAAATATTTCCCCTTTCTGCTGCCAAACTTCTAATCCAAGAAAATAGTGCATCTTCCCTAGGTCCTTCATATCAAATTCTGTTGCCAGATTCTCCTTGCAATCTTTGATGAGTTTGGATGATCCGGTCAAAAACAAGTCATCCACATAAAGTACAAGAATAAGCGGCTCATCCCCTACTCTCAAGTAGTAGAGGTTGGGGTCTGCATCACTCTTGACGAACCCCATCTTCTGCAAGTAGCTATCAATCTGTCCATACCATGCCTTGGGGGCTTGTTTTAATCCATACAAGGCTTTCTTAAGCCTGCAAACATGAGTCTTCTGCTCACATGTTTCGAAGCCCTCTGGCTGTTCTATGTACACTTCCTCCTCTATCACCCAGTTCAAGAACGTTGTCTTGACATCCATCTAGTGAATCTCCTCCCATCTGCGCAACCAGAGAGATGACGAATCTGATAGAAGTGTAACGAGCTACTGGGGGGAGGGTTTCTTCATAATCAATGCCTTCCTTCTGTGCATACCCCTTAGCTAAAAATCTTGCCTTGAACTTCTCTATCCTGCCATCTGCAACATATTTGATCTTGTAGATCCATCTGGATCCTACAACTGATCTATCCTGTGGTCTAGAAACTACTTCCCATACATCATTCGTCGTGATGGAGCTATAATCCTCCACCATGGCATCCACCCATACTTAACGTTGAGCTGCTTCCCGAAAGGTGGATGGTTCACCAACTTGAGCTACCAGTGCCTGATATCTGTCTGGCTGCTTCCTTATCCTCTTTCCTTCTTTAGGGGCTCCAACAAATTCTTCTGCATCCTTAAGAATTTGTTGAAGTTCTCTACTCGGTCTTCCATTAGTGGTGGGTGGTCTTACCTGCTCTCCTTCCTATTCTTCTTCGGAGGAGCTCTCCTCAAAATCATTGTGCCTTGGAGAGGCACTTAACCTATTCTTTGTAGGTCGTTGAGGTTGTACTAGTGGATCCTCCTAAATCTGAGTATCTGTGGCAATTTCTCAAGATTTCTTGAAGGCTCTCTCCTCCAGGAATTTCACATCCCTTCTTACCACAATTTTCTTGCTCTCCGGAATATAGATGCAATATGCCTTCGCATTCTTGCTATAGCCCATCACGAAACCCTTTTCTGCAGTTTGATCCAACTTCTTTCTCTTTTCATCTAGAACATGGCAGTACACCATGCTGTGAAATATCCTGATGTGGCTCACTTCTGGCTTGCTACCTGTGAACACACTTTCAGGAGTTACCTTCCCCAAAGCTCTATGAGGAACTCTGTTCTGAATATATACTGATGTATTGCAGGCCTCTGTCCATAAAAATTTGGGCATATCTTGGTCATACAACATTGCCCTTGCAACTTCTATTATGGTCTGATTCTTTCATTCTGCAACTCTATTTTGTTCTAGATTGTATGGAGCAATCCATTCTCTCTCGATGCCTTCCTTTGCATAGAAATTTGTAAAGTCTTTATCGATATATTCTCCACCATTCTCTGACCGCAACTTCATGATCTTCTTTCCTGTAGAGTTCTCCACCAATGCTTTGAAATCTTTGAATCGATCAAAGACTTTGTCTTTGGTTTTCGAAAAATAGATCCAAGTTTTTCTAGAATGATCATCAATGAAGGTGGAAAAATACTTTGCACCACTAAGAGCAGTTGTGGACATTGGACCGCAAATGTCAGTGTGTATTAACTCTAATACACCTTTGGTTCTGCTGCTGCTTCTTGGAAATGTTGCCTTAGCGTACTTCCCTAGTACACATCCCCTGCAAACTTCGTCTTTCTTTGTGCTGACTTCAGGAGCCCCAATGACAGTATTTTTGAGAATCCCCAAGGCTCCATGATGTAGATGCCCCATCCTTCTGTGCCATAATTCATTCAGATCTCTGTCATATGTACTGCCAATCAGGGCCACCAGAGATTCAAGCTGGAGCTTATATAGCTTGTGACTCCTTACTCCGATTTGTGCCTTTTTGCTCCAGCTAGGGTGTTTGACATACACCTTATCTCTAATAAAGTATACGTCATGGCCCTTGTTCTGAAGTTGAGACATTGAGAGTAAATTCATTCCCAACCCTGTTACATGCAGAACATTCGTGGCTCGAATCTTGTTGCCATCTTCAATATGAAATGTTACGGTACCTCTCCCAATGGGGGTACATTTTGCCTTGTTTCCCATAGTTATCTGGAAATTCATCTGTTCTTCTTGGTAGCTCGAAAAACATTCTCGAACCCCCGTCATATGAGCAAATGCTCCATTGTCAATATACCAAACACCTGGAGGGGTTGTGCTCGACACACAAGCAAGATCCTCCTCTAGTTTGGATGCCAACACTTTCATGTCGTGTTCTCTCTGCATTTCTGCGTGCTCTGGAGGACTGTGTGAACCCTTCTGACTGATGGATCTTTGGTCCATGGCAGATCCTCCCCTTCTGTTTTTAGCCCTTTGCTCTGATACCATGTGAAATTTTCAAGAAGGAAAATATTTTTGCAATACTTGGTTTATTTCTCCTACTTATGAGATAAGTTATTTACAGATGCTTCAGTACATTCTGAAATAAACACATTTGCAGATCTTCACTATCATCAAGAGCATAAGAACAGAAAGATAAATTACACAAGTAGCACAATAGAAACAACCATATGAACACAGTTATTTTTGGACAATTGTCCCCGGAAAAACCCAATGTGGAAAAACCGGTGCAACAGATGAGGGTTTGTATTTATCTTCAGAAATGGAAAGTACATTTACAAGGGTCTGATGAGCAAATAAAATTAGCAAACACCTGGCTGAATTTTCTAGAACCTCCAGACAAATTTTAGACCCTCAGGGTGACCTCCATCACCCTCTGCGTCATCCAGCGTGAGAGCTCTGCACAGTTTCTCCCTGGACTGTGTGATTCTGCATGGAGGGGGTCTTGCTGCTGATCAGCTCACCCTTCCCTTTATCCTCCTGACTTTTGTTTCTCGATAACTGACTCCTCCCTCCTCCTTCTACTTCTACAACCTTGCCTCTACAATCTCACCCACTGAAATCGAATTCTCTTGCTTCAGAATCGATTTCCTTCGAGTACTGAGAGTGTCCCCGGCTTGATTTCCAAATGGCCCTCAAGTCTCTTCTTATAGTCTTCTCGCTGATGAATCAACGGCCAAGATTATATCGTTAATCAAAGGCTCAGATTAAAAGATGACTTGATCTTCGTTTTCTAGAAGATTCACGCTCTCCTTTATTAATACCCTTTAATTATTTAATTTCCCTAAGTTTAAACTTAGGGTCTGCATTAAAATAATTAATTATTTTAATAAAGTCATATCCGAGTGGAATTTACACAAACGATTTCTGGGTTCTCTGGATAACTGATGTCTAAGCCTCTCTACCAAAAATGAGACTTAGAACACTTCCCGATGCTATAGAAATCAACAGGAAAACCCTCTGCTAGTATAAGAATTTTATTGATAGAATATTGAGCAATAAATGTTGAGATTTTGTGTAGTTGGTGTAGCATCGGGTGTGCTCTAGCCCTGAAATTTTGTGGAGGGGCTAAGACACACTTGAACTACAAAACCCAAAAAGTGTTTGGTGAAATTTCAGCTGGTGTTCAAGTTATTCAAATAATTAATTATTTTAATGGATTTCTTAAGCCTAAACTTACGAAAATTAAATAATTAAAGTGAATTAATTAACACATGTGCTGAAATGTTCTAAATGACACAGATCAAACAATCTTTTAATCTCAGCCATTGATGAGTGTTTTAGTCTCTATCATTGATGAGTTCAACGAAAAAGTATAAGAGAAATGCTTGAGGGTCAGTTAGAAATACACACACAGAGGTAGAGTTGAGAGAACAGATCTGGAATTCTAGGGCGGGGTTTGCTAAGAATTTCCGAAGGAGTTTTCTGCAGCGAGGGGTAGTATTGGCTGAGGGTATGATCTGATCTTGGAGCCAAGAGTTAGCAAGAGGCAGAGAAGCAGCAAACAAGGACAGCGTAGAGGAGCAGAGAGCAGCAGCAGCAGCTGCACAGCGCAGGGGCTTCAGCCTCTACGCAGGTGCTACGTAGGCCTAGGAGGGGCAGCGTTGCAGCTTCAGGGAGCTTCAGAAGTTACGTAGAGGCCTCCAAAGGCAGTGTAAGGACTGCGTCACCCACTTTGGGGTTACGCAGCCCCTCGCTAAGTAGCACAATGGCACGCAAACCCTGGCAGGGCTGATGCTAGGGCTTTAGGGGCAGCACTGGGGTTTCTAGGGCCAAATCCAGGTTGAGTCCTGTAAATCTCGTTTGAGGGTATGGATTAGTCATACATTTGGTCTTGGAACAGCAGGTTAGCCGCAGATTTCTTTTATTCTCTGTCGGGTTTTCTAGATCTGGAACCCAGATTTGTTGTACTCAGATTCTACTTAATAAAATAAACCCTCATATCTGCTGCACCGGTTTTCCTTCTTTGGGTTTTTACAGGGACTTATGTCCATAAATCAGTGTCTCACTTTGTTTGAATGAGCGTAGTATTCAGTAAATGATCTGCATGTGTAGATTCTAAGTTGTGTTTACTTCGTTATTTTCTGAATCTAATTTATGAAGATAACTTGTATAACTTAATCAAGTAGGAGAAGTAAACCATGATACTGCAGTAGAATTTTCACAATAAATCTATTACAATACAACTTTGTTTCAATAGAAACCAATATGATTTCCTTTTCTTGTACTAAGCTGAAACGCCTGCAAGACCCTAATCTCCTCTCCTTCTCCTTTGCGCAATATTGGAGGCCTATTTCCTAGTGCAAATCCTCCTAAACTCTAGCGTATAGGCTGCTCTTCTTTAATAGGAATTTCCTACTATTTCCTGGCATAATTCCCAAGGAAAACTGCTCTCTACCAACTCACATACAAGCTCCTTCTTCTTCCGCTCTCTCACAAGCTGACACGCAATACTTGTGCTCAAGAAGAATGATTACAATTGTGCCTTCGCTCCTACTTATAATTCGAATGGCTAAATCTAGCAAATTATATTTTAGGAATTGATTTTGTGATTGATGAGTTAACTAAATTGAAGTGGCTCATGTAACTAATCCTAAGTCTCAATCTAGAACAAGAGACTTGTCACTCATCCTTTTCCATGTTAACTTGCACTAGGAGACAATGAACTCGGCCATCCACTTTTGCGCATTAGTTAACTGCATCATAACTTGTCCTAACTTTTAGGAACTCATCCTAAATTATAGGAACCCATCCTAATTTGTAGGGACTTATCCTAAAACGTAGGAATTTGTCCTAACTTATAGAAATTAGCTCCTAACTTATAGGAATTCGAGCATGCTAAGGAAGAACTCATTGATGCCCCTTTGATTAAGGCACAAATCAAGGAACCTTTCTCGCTACTATTTTCAACATTTATCTCATGATTGATCATAAGGATAAGAGGAATGATATTGATCTTATAATATGTTGGTTACATTGGTTGTATGATTATACTTAGCTCTTGTATAATATGTTAGCATGCATGGTAGAGTAGGATGCATTGCATATTGATTTTGTATAGCTACTATCATCATATCATATTCTCATACTAGAATAGGTGCATTTAGATTAGTTTTTCCTCTTAGATTAGATTTCATTTTCTGTATAATTTATTATTTTGATGAAAACATGGGCGATAAAAGTGCGCCCAGGACACATGCTTATAACATTGTTTGTGATGTGCAGGATACAGGTCTGCAATCCTAGAGGGTTGTTGGCCATGACCTCCCCGTTCGAGTACATTGATCATGCACTCCACAAAGAGCTCATGTCCCAGTTGGAGCTAAATGTTACCCACCAAAACTGGGTAAGCCCATAGGAGAAAATTTCTCCTAAATCTCTCTTCAGCCAGTAGTCAGGAGCCCCTGATAGCCACCAGTCTAGCAGATACATTGTGCCATTTGATCTCCACTCGTTGCATTAGTCATATGTACCCTCGCCCATCTGTCGGGAGCGTATGTTTGAAGGTGGGAAGTCCAACCCATAAGGTATGTTTTTCATTGTGCAATCAAGTGCTTATGCTTGTTTTTCCTTGGGCATCTTGGGCATGGATTATTGGGTGACTTGGAAGAAGGAAGGATTTTAATCATGTTGAAGAATGTAACTACTGTCATTCTTCATAATTTTATTTGTCAAAAGAAAACTTTAGTGTAAAAGAAAAATACTATTGAAGCATTGGTTTCATTCTCTTTCATTTATTTTCTAGGTCATAGCCTCCATTGAAGGCTTCTAGGTTTTGTCAAGAGTCATTTTCACATTTATTAGACCCTTCTTGGGCTTTTGTATCATATGCAAAGAAATTTATTTTTGAGTCAAAGTAGTCATTTGCTCCCTCCTCGCGAAGTCGGCCCTGCCCTGGAGAATTCGACCCTATTGGAGGCAATTCGACCTCATGGAAGTAGTATAAATAGAGGGAGCTCGACTCATTTGGAAACACATTCAACAAGTTTAATCTACAAAGAAAATGAGGATAAAAAAGAGAGCGAAGTGCAGGAGAAGAAGACCTAATCCAAGAAATACGACCGAAGTTTTTGGGCATCTCTCTCTCACACGTGCAAAGTTTGCTAGGCTTTTTGGATTGAAGTTGGGGCAGAAATTTCTGAGTTAATTATAAGTCCGAAATTCTGAATCTAGGGGCTGAAATTCTGGATTGAAGTTGCATTTGAAGGGCTGACACTTGGAAATTTTGACAGAGATCATCTACTTGAAGGAAGGGTTGACTTGGTGATTGGAGGAAGTCTTTGTCTAGGCCTAAAGGGTCTTGGATTGTCTCATCTTGAGTTGAATATACTAGTGGAAGAGTTGGACTGGGTTTTCTTGTAAATAGGGGTTTTTCCCTAGTTGAGTGCCGACATCTTGTGTTTCTTGTTCTTGTGATCTTCATCTACATTTAATTTGGTAATTGCTTGATGAAAAATAATCTTATAAAATAGAAAAAGAACAAGGGATGCAGTGGTCTGATTTGAAAGTTACAGATCTGATATAATTGTTACAACAGTGCATTCAGGGCATAAACACACATAAAATAAGCCTAAATTCATTAGCAAGTCACTTAAGGCATTGAACATTAATCTTGTGGTTAAATTGATTGCATATAAGTTATTTTTTAGGACTGTTGGGCAATTTCCAGATCTGATATATTTGCTACAGCCATTTATGCAGTCATATAAACGAAATAAGAATCATAAAATTGATTAAAAATCCTATGAAAATTATTCAAATTGATTAGCTGATCATTGGAGCTTATTTGGCATTAATATTTAGGCATCTTGCTGGTTTATTAAGGACTGAATCACTGATTTTCTGAGTTATTACAGATCTGATATACATCATTTTGAGGTCTGATCTGAGCATAATAAATCTGATCTATAGTGTCTAGGCAGTAGTATAATCAAGTGAATATCATTGGAAGTTAAATGCATTGATTTTCTAGCTTATCTTTGGCATTTTGCATCACTTCTTGACAGCTGATATAAAATTGCAGACCTCTGAATACAAGGTTGCAGTGATAATAAATCACATATAAGTCTCTAAAATTGGGTAAAGAAATTTTCCAATTCATAATCATTCATAGTTGAAGTGATTTGGGCTTAATTTTAGTCATTGGCATCTTTGACACTCTTGCATTCACACAAGTGCTCTAATCAAGTTGATTAGTGTTTAATTGGCTAATTGCTCTAAGTGACATTGTGGATTAATGCTCTTAACTTCTCATTGCCATTTCTGTCATCAAGTGGATTTATTGTTGATTGTTAAATTGGATATCTCTTGTGGATGTTATTCTGATCATAATTGTGATATCTCTTTTGTATCTAAGTGGCATATTGGTGATTTATTGATTATAATCTTGGAGATTGTTAATTGTCTTAAGTAGCATTAATCTTGTCTTTGAGCAATTGTCTATTTATATTACTGCCGCATTTTTAGCACTGTTAAGCTTGAACACTTTCTCTTGTGGTTGAGATATTATCCATTTATTTTTCAAGTACCTTTTTGTTCTTAATTGAAAATCATTGTCATTAAGTAATTAACAAATTATGTAATCTCGCCTTAAGAGCATTCATCTCTTGCACTTGCATACTAGAGATAGCTTCTTGCATTAATAATTTACCTCCAAGCATAAGCTTGGTTGATAGAGAATAGGACCACCTTTCTCAATTTAGCTTGAGGGGCTTAGCACCTCTTTAGTGGTTAACACGACGACCTTGCAGTCGTCAGAGCCACAGTCTCTGCAGCGCCAGAGACATCGGGTTGTTAGAACACAGGGGGAGGTATTGTTAATCAAGTCTTTGCTTGCTTCCCATTAGCTTCCATCCCACAACCTACTCTAAAAATTAGTTCCAAAATAGTTAAGAGGAAGGAGGTTACACTTAGAATAGGCATCTAACTTAAAATCAACAAAGATTTTGCATTTCACCTAGCTTGTAGGATTTGCATTTCATCTAGGATAATCAAGAATCCAAGCATCAATTGTTCATCCGGTTACTTGGCATCAAATTGATAATAAGCAAGAATTTGACTCCATAAGGCGCTAGTCTCACATTTAAATCTAGTCTAATCTTTAATTCATGCTAAATTTAACCAAGTATCTAGGCCATTCAATCATGTCTCCCGGACTTGTTGGTTGCCAACTTGTCCTTCAACTTCACATTTCCATAGGGTCCCCCCCTCCCCCCATTGCTTGTTGTTGGGAGACAGCTAAAAAGTAGAGGTCAGGGATCAGAGTGACAACCCCCAACTTGAGATGTTGTCATAGTGCCTGTACAATCTGAGCTACAACAGGTGGCATGTCTCATAACTCTTCACAATTGAGGAGATATGCTTGATCAAAGTTTGTGCCGCAAAAGTTTGGTCAAGGTCCCTAATCTGTGATGTTATTGGCAACGTGATGATTTGTCGTTTGATGGATTTAAGATGGTATCCATATTTTTTTTTTAAATAATTTTTATAGCCCTTCAGTTACCCTAATCGGCCCTCCTTCAAGCAATCCATATCCACATCAAGCCAACCTCCAAGAATAAATTGATTTTGGCTCCAAAATTTAAATTTGAGAATTTGTAAGGTTGGTTCCCCCCCTTGAGCAAGTCAGCTTGCCCCCTCTAGGAATCTCTTCGTCCACTACAAATATAAGGGCTCATCTACCCTCCAAGTGCAGAAGAAAACACACATCTTTGGAAAATATTTTATGCGGGCCAGTGTAGTCACACCCAATTGAAGAAAAGGTCAAGTTTGGAAAGGGTTTGGGGGTTTATCTTTTTTCTCTTTGTTTAGGGTTCTCGTTGGATTGTAAATGCTCTCTTTGCAGGCATTCAGAGGCATTTTTTTGTGGTTTTTTGGCTACCTCAGAGGCCGAATTTCGGCCCCCCTCTGAGGTTGTTCTTCTGTGACTGAGGGGCAAGTCCTGAGACCTAAAATTCAGCCCTAGAACACAACCAAAATTTGAAGTTTTCAGCCCCTCTGTGGTAGGGAAAACCTAATCCTTAATCAGTGACTATGTGGGCAATTTCGGATGCAGCACTATGTATTGGTTGAAGTTTGTTGCGGACTGATTGAAGCTATTCTATTGACCAATCTGAGGACTAATCTAGGCCATTATGAGGCTAAGTTCTGCATTGTGCCTGTGCCTTATTGCGCACTGTTGCGGAGTAATCTGTCGCTTAATTTCTCTCTTCTAGGACTTATTTAAGGCTCAATTTCAGGTTCCTTTACTGAGGTCGTTTTGCAATCATTCCAGGCCATACTAAGGCAAATTCTCAACCCTGAGACAAACCTTATGAATTATTTAAGGGTTTAATTCCTTATTGATTGGGTTGGCTTCTGGCTAAAATTTCTATGGCAATTCGGTTGTCCTAAGGCTGGATCTATGGCAATTATTTTGGCCCCCCTCCCGAGGCAACATTTCTGTGACTAATTTCGTCTGAGGCCTGAATTAAGACCTAAACTCGCACCTGAGATAGGAACATGTCCATGTAGACCAAGGATTATATTTTGAGGCTCATTCACATTGTATTAATGGCCTTTGTTGGCTTATCTAAGGAGTTCTTTGCTAGAATTTAAGGGCATTCTTGAGACAAGTTTATGATTGAAGTTGATCCAATGCGTCCTTGAGACAAGGTCCTATGGCATTTTTGTTGATTTGTCTCTTGTTCACTTGGCATCATTCTATGGAGGGTATTCATTGGATCAAAGATTTTATTAAGGCAGACTTAGAGGCAACTCTGAGGTTGATCTAGGGCTCTTTAAAAGCATTGTTCTGGGTTGCTACTAGCACTGTCCAACAATCCTAATCTTGGCCTCCTCAATCTAAGGTTCGTTGTGTACATGCCCTATCTAAGGTAATTTTTCGCCTATGTCACAGGGTTCGCCAAATTTGAACCTTGAGGTTTGATATTCGGCGAACCCAAAAAAAATTCAAATTTGTTCAGGTTCGATGAACCTGATAGTCAAACCTCAAATACTATGTTATGAATATAATTCATAACAAATATAATAAATACAAATAAATGTAATTACTAAATAGTCAAATAAGGATTATATTAAATAGTCATAAATTAACGGAAAAGGCATGTCTAAAAGACATGCCTAGTCATGAAAGGCCACCTACCTAGATATATAAGAAAGGCCTCATTGTAACATTTTATTATCACTTATACATTTTATATATTAATAAATTATTATTACAAACACCTCTTGTGTATTTTACAATTAAAGTCAACAAGCCTACGGTTTTGTTACTCCATTTGGTATCGGATCCAGTTCGTGTTGTCACTGCCTTCCGCTACTGTTGGCTGCCTTCAGTTGTTACAAGTGGTGATGTTGCCGCCACCGTGGTGTTGCTGCCGCATTCAGCGCTCCTTGAAATCACTGCCGCTCGATGTCTTCATCAATGTCGATGGCCGATTTCAACAAAAGGTTGATCGATCTTGAGAGTAAGATCAATAATTCCGATGAATTCACTAAAAAATTAATCGATCTTGAGGATAAGGTTACAGGACATTCCGACGACATCAAAAAACTTCAAGACACAACAAATCAAATAGAAAGACAAATTTGGCAAAACCATAGCGAGTCCACAGACAATCATAACAAAGCAATGTAGAAGTTAAACGTCATTTGCGACAAGATAAATCTGACGCAAAAACCAATATTCCCGAATATTGGACATAGTCAATAGAACAATTCAGCCGATTCAGGGAATCCAGAAGATCTTGATGAAGCTGATATAGGCCAAGAAAAAGGAGATTATGGGAAAGAGGAGGAAGAAAACCATGATCAAAATAATGAGAATAAGGCACAAAACATTACATTTAATAATGGTGAAGATAAACTTGATCATAATGAAGAAGATCCACATGAAGATGAAGTTTATCTCAAAAATGATTATGATGAGGAGGAAGATAGAGAAAACCATAATGATGATGATGCTCGCATTGCCACTCAAAGCTCTTATAATGAGATAGTAAAAGAAGATTGCCAGACTGTGGCAGGGAGGCTCTGGAATGTAAGAGAGAAGGTATGGACATTTCCAAAGCATTCATTGGATGATCTTTTATATTCTCTAAACATGATATCTTCACTTTCTATAGATGTTGAGATTATTCCACCAATAGTAGTGCCAAACTTTTGGGCCACAAGAAATCTTAGTAGTTGGAAGTTTGTCCAATCAGAGTTAAAATATGGAAAAACTCCATCAACCATACAATCCATATGGCAAGAAGAGAAGCATATGTTAGGGACTAATTCTGGAATAAATATACAGAAAATTAAATTTAGGATGTTTTTACATGGCAAAAGGAAAATTATAGCTAAATTTGAATATCAACCCCAATTGGTAGCAATTTTCCTTGGTATTCCAAAATATGAATGGTTTTCTAAGGAAAGGTTATGGGTAATTCATGTTTCTTCTTTAGGAGTTGCAGAAACAACTCTTGCCCAATTCAACATTGTGAAAATTTCAAGCAAAGGTTATGGTTTTGTAAAATTTTATAATGTCAATTGCCTTGCACCAAGGGCCAAGTGTCATCTCTATAAATACGAACTTACTCCCAAAACTCCAAAGAAATACGCTCTACCAGCCAAGATTTTCGTTGGTGCAGAAGAACGTAAAGGAGAAACTAAAATTTTGTTACCCCAGATTATGTACTCAAGCCTACAGTATTTCCCAAAACTCCAGTGAAATGTAGTGTACCTGAGATTCCAGTGTCAGAATCATCTATTGGCACGCAAAGACCGCCTAGATCTCAACCAGTAATAGATTATGCAAAGTTCTATGAATCGTTTTCAAAAAACATAAAATTGGTAATACATGGGGTCAGCCAGAACAGGGACAAGCTCGCGGATTTGTTGAGATATCACCCGACAAAGGGCGTACTTTCACCGCTGAGTCTCTTGGATCTGCCGCAACCTTCAAATATTGACTGCCTGCAAGTCATAGTGGACCATTTTATATCCAATTCAGAGGAATTGTCAGCCCTGGTGCAGCGGAGGAATGAAGGCATGGGATCATTATCGGAGGCATTGAGAAGGGTTTATAATCTTGCATATCAATTGAGGGCATTATTAGAGGCTCAAGTTCTTAATACGGGGTTCCCCGCTCCAGTGTTCAAACCACATCTCGCAGCAAGGTGCCCGGCTTTCCGCTGTCCGTTGTTGTAATATCCCAAATGGGATATTTTAACTAAAAATGCAGAAATAGACTTAAGAAGCAAAATAAACGGAAATAAACACACAACCACCAATATAACACGGATGTCGATAAAATCACTGAGCCATTTTATTAATCTATGGTAGAAAGTACATCAACATAAAGGAACAGCGGAACCTGAGCTTGCCAAGCAAGCGAAGCAAGCTGCAAAACCCAGAAAGATCTCTGGACCAACTGATGAATGTCTGTGGCAATGATGTAGACGGCTCGGCAAGAAGACAGTTGCAAATCGGCTACGGCAAAACTGTCACTGAACCCACTGAAGCACAAGTTGAAGATCCGGATGATCCTTACACCAATCCCTAAAGCTCTACGAAACTTCTGAATGAAGTCTCCTCAAGAGAGTTGGGTTTTCGTCCAACACTCACAAATCACCCGAGGGTTTCTGTCCTGAGGCTACGGCTAAAGTAGAGAACTACGTCTCACACCTCTCATACAATAAAGTAACATGATCCAAAGATATCTCCCAATGGCCTCCTCCCTTTCTTTTATAGATCTCTTGGAGCTTTCTAGAGCATTATTTTATTATTATTTTATTCATGGAACACTTTTCCCTTTTATTAAAATATTCCTTTTTAATGCAAAAAAGGGTAAATCAGCTACCACGCCTCCTCCGGTCACTGAAATCCGTGTCTAACTGTCCCACCATGTAGGTATCCTCGTCCCGGTTCTAACGAGCTATTACACTAGGGTGTTCCATCATGTATTCCTCCCGGAATGCCACCTTGAGCATAATCAACTGAGTTAAGCCCATAAATAACTCAAATTTCCGAAAGTTATCGGAATGCATCTGAACGAAAGCCAAACTGCTCGGATGGAGTATATCAAGCGAATGCCTCCAGACACCATGAAAACTCCTCAAAACTCCTCCAAAAAGTTCCTGAGCCCACTAATAGCACCAATTTGTACCTGTGACCTGTCTGCTCCTAACTCTGGAAGTCCCTCCTAGTCCTGTCATGGGTGATACCAAAAAAAGGGAATATTACTGTTGTCAACTAGAAGCCAGCCGATCATAACCTGGAACCTCTGTGCTTCATCGTCTATTTGAAATTCCGTAGTCCCTCCCGATGTTTTGTCTGCCCGATAGTCGATAGGCCCATGGCTCCCGCTGTCCTATCCGATGCTTAAACCTCCCCGCGGTCGCACCACCCAAGGCCATACGTCAAGCGTTATTTTCAAGAGGGGTTGTTGCCCCCATGTCAAGCGTCGTGACCACTCGTTGATTGGAGATATCCTATTAATTCTGAAACCTTGTCTGCATACTTTTACCCTCGTCCGTGTACTGTGTTGTGTATCATATGGGCATCCATATTGTCTGGGTAATTGTATTATGAAAAAATGAAGTGGTATCATTATTATTTATACAATTCGAAAGGTGGGTGCTATATATATTTGTGGTCAATATATATGTTTATATATATATAGTTTGAAGGCCATATATAAGTTATAATCAAAATTAATTAATTTATATAATTATAATTAATTAATTTTATTAGTTTGATTATATAATCTAAATAATTAATTTTATTAATGGATTATATAATCTAATTAATTAATTTTATTAATTTATTATATGATCTAATTAATTAAAAAAAAAAAAAAATATATATATATATATATATATATATAAATAAAATAAAAACCGGAAAAAACGTGGGTTCAAAACATAAGTTTTACATATGTCGAGAGGTACCAATGAACAATGCCGAGGTGACACATGAAGAAAATTGTGACAGTGACACTTATCAAAAATGACGAAAGCAAAAAGAAGAAAATTATTCGCAAATAAAGCTGGAGAAAATTGTCAACGATAAGCTTTGAGGACAAAGCTTTTGTAGGAAGGGGCAATGTTATGAATATAATTCATAACAAATATAATAAATACAAATAAATGTAATTACTAAATAGTCAAATAAGGATTATGTTAAGTAGTCATTAGTTAACTGAAAAGGCATGTCTAAAAGACATGCCCAGTCATGAAAGGCCACCTACCTAGATATATAAGCAGGGCCTCATTGTAACATTTTATCATCACTTATACATTTTATATATTAATAAATTATTATTACAAATACCTCTTGTGTATTTTACAATTAAAGTCAACAAGCCTACGGTTTTGTTGCTCCATACTAACCTCAAAAAATTCGAAACTCAATGAATTTGAATATGAAAACAAACTTGAAGCCGAATTTTATAATTTTTTTAAACTTTTTTTGGGTTCGAGGTTAGAGCTCGGGCAGCTTTTGTCAGTTGTTTTAAGGTTTATAAGAAAAAACATGGGCGACAAATGGTTGTCTCTTGTTCTGCTTCCCTCCAATTAGTTTCCTGCTATGGCCAATGGTTTGGTTTGGTTGTCGATAGATTTTCACAAGTCAACTTCTGTCTGAGTGTACTCACTCTATTGTGCTCAGTGCTGCCGTTGCGTGTTGTATTCTCTGCAATTTCCTGAATTAAATTTCTAGACGTTGTGTGTCCCTGTTGCCCAAAGCCTCAAGTGAATAGTGGTCGTGATTTGTGGCTTGTGGGTGCTCACCGCTACTCATATAGCTTTATTGATTGATTTTAGTATTTTATTATTTTATGTCATATATATATATATATATATATATATATATATATATATATATATATTGAAAAATATGTATAGTCAAACTTAATGCTGAACCTCATACGAACCTCATCAGAAAATTCAAATTCAAATCAAACTCAATCGTTGTCGAACTCGAATTAGAACCTCAATCGTGTGACATAGTTCTTGGCCCCCTCTTGTGACTATAATCAAACCTCCATTCGGTCTCCTCTGTGACTTGGGCAAAGCATTGTGCACGGATGTTTTTTTTTATCACAGACTTCTGATTGTTAAAGCAGAAAGAAGAGGGAAGATCCACAGCAGATTGAATGTTTTATTTTCAAGGTTGTTTCCAAAGTGAATTCCTGAATATGTTAAGTGATTATATTGAAGGATAGAACCCGTAATATCAGTAGCATCAGTGATATTTCTATTTTGACAAAAGGAAAGGGAAGGAAAGATCACTCAAGGGAATCTTCACGCACTAAACCTGGCAGTCTGTGACACACTTCATTAGTCTTGAGGTATGGAATATTTTATTCATTCAGATTAAGTTAACTGATGGGATTATCAAGTATTGCAGTCAAAAGTTGACAATATAGTATGCAGTCTGTTGAGCAGTTAAGGTATCTCCTCTTGTTGTTGAACAAGAAAGGTTACTTGTAGTATGTTGGGATGAACATTATCCTTGAGACTAATTGTTGGTCTTATGATTTCTGAGCACATGGCTTCTAGGGCATGATGTATTATTGAGTATACTTGATATGATGCAAAGAATGCACAAAATTTGTATACATGATATCTTGATGTTGATGTATGTTGTGCTAGCGTTTCTTCCTGAAGATGCCAGGGTTTGACAAAGACATGTGAGTTGTTGAGACAAGGGTTGTGCATGGCTAATATGTATGTTGTTGACCATTGTTGGTGAGAATATTTCTGAAAGAGGTTGTTGCCTAGGGTTTGATACTAGAATTGAACAGAGTTGTTGAGCGTGTATGCTGAACAGAGAAAGCAATTGATGTATTGAGAAGGTTGTTTCATCAATAAATTTTCCAGAGTATGCTGCTTAGGTTTGCACATTGCAGAGAGCACATTAATTCCATTGTTATCACAATTGGACAGAAGCAAAGGTAGTGCAAAAGTGTTAGTGAAAGCAGTAGTGGTTGAAGCAATGTCACCAATGTGATCTCTCTTATTCTTTTATCAGTTATCTTAAGGGTGGAAGGGTGGTGCAAGGAGGAGAGTGGAGTCTCCTTCAGGTTGAAGCCTGAGAACACTTCAAGGCAACAGGTTGGTGTTAGGGCAGGTTGGAGGTTGTGTAGGGTGTTGGAGCATCCTTTCAGTCAGAGCTAATAAATTAGGGTGTTGGAGCATCCTTTCAGTCGGAGTTAATAAATCAGGGTGTTAGAGCATACTTCCAATTGGAGCAGGGAAATCAAGACATTGGAGCTCCTTCCCGTTGGAGCTGGTAAGTTAGGGTGTTGGAGCATTCTTTCAATTGGAGCTAATAAGTCAGGCGTTTTGATCCTCCTTCTAGTTGTTGCTGGAGAATCTTGAAAATTGGAGCTTCCTATTGATGTAATCCTTAAGACCTATATTAAAAGCCTTCAGTGGTTTTTCTCCTGGAAGGGATTCTACCTAAAAATCTCGTGTATTGTTTTTTATGTTGAGCATTGTTGAATGGTGTTGTTGATTTATGTGTTGATCTAATGTTAATGATAATTAATGCTCTGTGAAGTTAAAATAAACTAATTGAAGTGAAAAACTGATTCACGTTGTTGAGATTTCGTGCATTTAGGGTAGCATCAGTTGTGCTCTAGCTCCCAAATTTTGTGGAGGGACTAGAGTACACTTGATCTACAAGACCCAAAAAGGGATTTGGTAAATTTCATCCGGTTTGGGAGATATTTAATTAATTAATTATTTTAATGTATTTCCTAAGTCTAAACTTAGGAAAATGAAATAATTAAAGTTAATTAAATTAAATGTGATGAAATTATCTTAAGTCACACGGATCAAGCTTTCTTTTAATCTTAGCCATTGATTCAAGATCTGATCATGGTCATTGGTTTCCCAACAAGAAAATTATAAAGGAAAGGCTTGGGGTCATTTGTAAACACACACAGAGGCAAAGCACTGAAGCTACGCTGAGATTCTAGGGCGGGTTTCCTAAGAATTCTCAGAAGTGTTTCAGCTGCAGAGAGGGGAGTTTAGACAAAGGGGGTGATCTGATCCCAGTGTTTAGAATCAGCAAGAGACAGAGATCAGCTCAGAGAGGCAGCGCAGAGAAGCAGGAGACGCAGAGGCAAAGAGGGCAGCAGTTGCGCAGCGTAGGGGCAGCTTCAGCTACGCAAGTGTTGCGCAGTCCCTCCCAGGGCAGTGTGATTCAGCTAGAAACCCTCAGGGGTTACGCAGAGACCCTAAGGGGCAGCGTAACGACTGCCTCACCCAATCTAGGGTAATGCAGCCCTTTCCAGGCCAGCGCTGAGGGACGTAGGGGCTTTAGGGGCTTCAGTGGCAGCGCTGGGGTTTCTAGGGCCTAATTTTGGCTGAGTTCTGTAAATCTCGTTTGAGGGTGTGGATCAGTCACTATTTTGGTTTCAGAACAGCCAGTGAGTTGCAGATCTATTTTATCTTTGTCGGGTTTTCCAGATCTAGAACCCAAATTTGCTGTATTCAGAAAACTCTTAATAATAAAACCCTCCAGCAGCTAGCAGACCGATTTTCCCGCATTGGGCTTCTCTGGGGACTATTTGTCTAGAAAATCACTGTGTCACTTTGTCTATGTGTGCATCTACTTTTTCTAGATCTGAATTGGTGAAACTCTGTTATGTGTTTTGCTTCGATATTAATCTGAAATTTTCAGTTAATAACTTAATTAAGTAGGAGGAGCATAACCAAATCTAACAGTAAATTTCTGCATAAGTGTAACATTCAGAAATTTTCACATGGTATCGAAGCAATTGCAGATCTAGGAGGGTCACCAGTAGAAGACTGAAGGTTTTTGCTGTAGAAAGCAGCAGGAAGAGCAGTAGAAGGGCAGATCTGAAGGGACAATGCAGTTTTTAGAGAGGCAGAGCTACGCAGAGGGCAGGGTGACGCAATCTAACGCTGTCTCCCAGCAGGCCCACGCACTTACTGCGCAAAGGCAGCGTAGAGGCAGCGTTGGGATTGTCTGAAGCCAGCCAGCGTGACGCAAATCTGAATCTGTCAGATCCAGAAGAGCCTGAAGCACAGCTACAAAAATTCAGTAGGTGCTGGTGGGGTTAAATTTCTGAAGTTTTCAGATTTTTAGCCTAAGAAGAAGTGATAAAGAGCAGGAGGAGATCAGCTTCTCAGAGAGTTTCTAGCCAAAGAAATGTGCAGATTGATCAAAGGATCAAAGAGAGTTGAATCATTGTTGATTTGGCAAATTTCCAAGAAGGGAACTCAGTTGTCAGAGGGAGCAGAAGGTGTCTGTTTCGCCAAGGGCCTTAGATCCAGTTCTCTAGCAAAGAGAAAGGGAAGCTCCGACACATTTCTGAGCAAATGGCTCCTCATAGACTGCGTGATCAGGACAGATTGGATGGTCTTTCCAACTTCTCAGTTTGGAAGGCTAGGATCCTGATAGTCCTAGAGGCATATCATCTAAGAGACCATGTAGAGCAAAATCTGGCCACACCAACCAATGCAGATCTTCTAAGGAAGCATAATGAAGTTGTTGGGCATGCCAAGTAGCTGATCATGGATGGAATTAAGGACCATATTGTCCCACATATAGCTGAAAAGAAGACAGCTAATGAGATGTGGAAGGCCTTAACTTTCCTATATGAGGGAAAGTTTGTCCAAACGAAGATGTTGTTGGAGACTTAGATGAGGTCATTCATGATGACCAAGGGAGAAGACATGGAACTTTTCCTCTTCAGATTGCAGTCGATCAGAGATCAATTGACTGCAACGGGTGCTAAAGTGGAAGATGATGTGATGGTCAGGATTGCTCTCAATGCAATCACAGATGAGTGGGAAACCTTTGTCCAAAGTATCTTAGGCAGAGCAGACCTCCCAGATTGGGACAGCTTGTGGGCAATTCTGCATCAAGAAAAACTCCGCAGAATCACCAAGAAGCAGTACAGCTCTGGATTCAGCAAAGTGAAGAAGGAAGATGAAGAAGATGGAGCCTTGGCATCAAAGAGGCAGCAGGGAAAGAAGAAGAAGGATCTGTCAAAGATCAAGTGCTTCCAGTGTGGTGAATTAGGACACTTTGCTAGCAATTGTCCTCAGAAAAAAAAGATCAAGGAAGCTTCTTCTTCCAACGCTGTTGTGGCGGATGATGGGTCGGAAAATGATGCAGCCATGAGCACTCATGAACCACGAAAGTGGGGCGACATGGATCTGTAGAGGAACTACAGAATGTACGGCGGGATCCTTGAGCAACTCATCTCTTGGATCACATGCGAGCTACGGTAGCCTTAAGACAGTAGCGAGACAAGTGGAGCAGTGGGGGCATAGACCACGGATGAAGCAGAGGCAGATCTGAAGGCTGGAAGGAGTAGCGCAGTGCAGATGCAGCAGCAGCGTAGGGGTTGATGTGACTTTAGCAGCGCTGAGCAGAGCTGCTTATGCAGAGCAAAGTTGCAGCAGCATGGAGGCTTTAAGAGAACAGCGCAGCACAGCAACAACGTGAAGGATTTCAACACAAGGGATTGATGTGACTTCAGCAGTGCAGAGTTGTTGTTGTGCATCATCCTTCAAATGCCAGCATCGATCAGCAGCCTATGGAGCTTCAGTGATGAGGATGCAGCCCAATAGACTTATCTGTCAAAGATTGGGCAGGAGATTCAGTTGTTTCTCTCAACAACTGAAGTTGCAGTGCAGCAGATCAACAGTGGCAGTGCTATGAGCAGCACAGATGCAGCAATTTGAGAGGGAGCTGCAGTACAGATGTGGCAGTAGTGGTGACAGCATCATGGGTAGCAGTACAGAATGACAGCAGCAGTGCAGAGTTGAGTGGCAGCAAGCCAAGCATCAGCAACACAGAACCAGTGCCCAAAATCTTGTAATGCATAGTGTGATGTATTGCTAGAGCACACTCCTGATGCTAAAAGGGAGTGTTGAGATTTTATGTATTTGGGCTAGCATCAGTTGTGCTCTAGCTCCCAAATTTTGTGGAGGGACTAGAGTACACTTGATTTACAAGACTCAAAAAGGGATTTGGGAAATTTCATCTAGTTTGGGAGATATTTAATTAATTAATTATTTTAATGTATTTCCTAAGTCTAAACTTAGGAAAATGAAATAATTAAAGTAAATTAAATTAAACATGTGATGAAATTGTCTTAAGTCACACGGATCAAGCTTTCTTCTAATCTTAGCCATTGATTCAAGATTTGATCATGGTTGTTGGTTTCCCAACGAGAAAAGTATAAAGGAAAGGCTTGGGGTCATTTGTAAACATACACAGACACAGAGCACTGAAGCTAAACTGAGATTCTAGGGCGGGTTTGCTAAGAATTCTCAGAAGTGATTCAACTGCAAAGTGGGGAGTTTAGACAAAGGGGATGATTCCCAGTGTCTAGAATCAGCGAGAGACCAAGATTAGCTCAAAGACGCAGCACAAAGTAGCAGGAGACGCAGAGGCAAAGAGGGCAGCAGTTGTGCACCATAGGGGCAGCTTCAGCTACGCAGGTGTTGCGTAGTCCCTCCCAGGGCAGCGTGATTCAACTGGAAACCCTCGGGGGTTACACAGAGACCCTAAGGGGCAGCGTAAGGACTGCATCACCCAGTCTGGGAAAACACAGCCCTTTCTAGGCCAGCGTTGAGGACCGTAGGGGCTTCAGAGGCTGACGCAAGGGCTTCAGGGGCAGCGCTAGGTTTTCTTGGGCCTAATTTTGGCCGAGTTTTGTAAATCTCGTTTGAGAGTGTGGATCAGTCACTATTTTGGCTTCAGAACAGCAAGTGAGTTGCAGATCTATTTTATCTCTATCGGGTTTTCCAGATCTGGAACCCAGATTTGTTGTATTCAAAAAACTCTTAATAATAAAACCCTCCAACAGCCAGTAGACCGATTTTCCCACATTGGGTTTTTCCGGGCACTATTTGTCCAGAAAATCACTGTCACTTTGTCTATGTGTTCATGTACTTTTTCTAGATCTGAATTGGTGAAAGTCTGTTATTTTTTTTTCTTCGATATTAATCTGAAATTTTCAGTTAATAACTTAATTAAGTAGTAGGAGCATAACCAGATCTAACAATAGATTTCTGCATAAGTCTAACATTCAGAAATTTTTACACACCCCACTCTCAATATTTCCAACAATATGAAGTAATGGGACACATCGTCTTTGTATTACTTAAGTGGAACAAGACTTCTACTAATTGTGAATCAATTGGACACACCAAACGCTCATTTAGCTCAAAGTACAGCCAACAGAGCAGAGAGACAGCTTACCAAGGCTGTATGGCATGTACAGTATTGCATGGTACATGTTTAAGGGTGTGCATGGCATCAAGACTCCATGAATTTCTGCATACAGGCTTGTTGGAAGGTGCATATAGCCACAAGACTCATGAATTCACTGTGCATGATCTGTCTGGATGTCAAGGTGTTGAAAAGTGTAACTAGGATCTGTCTTTATACTGACTATGTAACTATGTATTTATGAAAAGAAGAAGACAAAGATAATATATATATTTTTGATATGGTTGTCTCATGGGTTTCATGAGCAAGGTTTAGGTCAACCGTCAAAGGACTTCTTCTTGATGTCCTCTAGGTTTTTGTTTTCTGGTCATAAATGTCCTATTTAAGAAGTCATGTATGAAGTGTGTAAGTATGCTCCAAACCATGTCACATAAGCCTTGAATGTCCAGCGTTAAACCCTTCAAAAGAACAGCATATAAATAGCATAAAGTCGGCCTATATTCAGTGGAGAAGTCGTCCTACAAAGTGACTGTAGGGTCGGCCTAAAAGACAGGAATATGCACTATATATATGAAGGTCCTGCGGCCCAGTTCAGAGAGGAGAAGTGTGGATTCTCCTGCGGTTTTACAGTGGTCCACAGTGCAGATTTAAGAGAAGAAAACAGTGTGTATTTAAGAGAAGACACAGTGCGGATTTAAGACAAGGGGAAGCTGCGGACTTCAGGAATAGAACGAGTCTGATATATATACATTCAGATAAGGGTATAGGATACATCTGTGTTACATATATGCAGATACATCTGTGATATATGTGGATACATCTGTGGTAATAATTCGGACAAGTACAGGGTTTAGTAAGGACATATCTGAGATAGATACAGCATAATAAAGTCTGGTTAAATGCAAGTTGAAGACAGTATGATGTGGATCTGTTGTGAAGCATTCTGAAGCAGTGGATAAAGTTCCTACTCAAAGGTTCCTACATCTCCAATAAACAAAGTCTCAAGTGCATGTGAAGGATGAGATCTCGAATGATCTTGTAAGCAATAAGGAGTCTCTCAAGATAAACTTAGAGACTGAATTATCTAATGTTGATGCAGGTCAGTGCACATTAGTGAAGGAAAGAAAGATCAGCGTTGGAGGAAGACATAGAAGCAGTGACAAGGTTTTGGGAGCATAAATAGGTCAAGGGTCTAAGTCTTGGTCATGGTACTTGTCATCTGAAAGGTCTATAAGAAGAATTTCTCGTGGGTTTTCCTCTTCAAGAGGGAGAGGTTTTGCCCTGGCTCAAGGAGCGTAATTTTGTGTTTCTTGTGTTTTGGTAATTGACTTGATGAAAGACTAAGTAAGCTAAGAAGAAAAAGAACATAAGTAAATCAAATAAGCTCACAAGTAATTATCAAGAAGAGAATTTGAATTAATCTCCAGCATTCTAAATTCTCAACACAACGGACTCAATAGTCACAGAATTGATGTTCTTCAGGGGCAGAAATAGAAGTTTTGCTAAACATATGCAACGGCCAGATTATAGCAGCTATGGGTCTCAGACTCAAAGTAGAATGGACAGTGGTTAGAGCTATTGATGATCACAAATTACTAAGGGAAAATTTGACTTCTATGTAAGAACTAACACAAATGCAGTTTGGAATTCTTCATTATAACTATTAACACAACTAAGAGCAGCCCATTAAACACAGAAAAGAGCAGAAATAATCTCACACACAGAATTTACACTACAATCAAAGAGAAATCACAAAACAATTATGCAATGAGCACCATGTTTACCCTAGAAAGTAGAAAACCAAACAGGAAAACCAGCTTTGGGCTCATGGGTCATTCAACGTTTTGCACAGCCAACCCTCTTATGCTTCCTTGCCTCTCTGTCAAAAAGTTCTTTTGTGAGTAGATTTACAAGGAGTTATAGGCAGAGTTGGGGGTTAAAGGGAAGGACAAGCATCCTTTCCCCTTCATTTCAAATTCCTCAGTTTTTCTCTCCTATTTTCTTGTTTTTCCTTATTAATAATTTCTTTCATTTAATTTCATTAGTGTCACATTGTCTTTTCTTATCTTTTAACCTTCATTAATTGTCAACTTGCTTGTGGGTACTGATTCTTACAACCATTCATTTTTGTTCAGCTTCATTTCGGATCATTGGGTATGATTTCCTAGTTCAAAAAGAAGCAGTGCACCAATTTAGTTTAAGCAGAATACATGGACACATCATTTGATTGTTGTGAGACCATTTGGCTTCGTAACTTTATTTTAAAGTTGACCAATCACATGCTGGAGCCTACCTTTGTACACTATCACAATCACAGTTGCATTGCTCTCTGATCACTCCAACTATACTGATATCCGGTGTCATTTCCTGAGAGATAAAGTACAGAAGGGAGTTCTAGTCCTTGACTATGTCCCAACGGATTTGCAAGTTGCAAACATTCTTATAAAACCCTAGCAAAGAGAAGTTCAAGACATTCAGAGAGAAGTGCAGGTTTGTGGAGACCAAAGTCCTCACAAAGGAGCATTCGTTTTTACCAGTATTGCACGACTTTACTTGTATAAGATTCGTCTGGCTATTGACTAGGCAACTCGTATGAGACTCGGGAACGACCCGTAAAAGACTCCGCAAAATACAGAAAAAACGTAAAATAGGAAGGGTCTTGACTCTTCACGGGTCTTATGCAGGTTCAATGCGAGTTTAATGCAGGTCTTCATGGGTACGGCTAAGAACTGTGGGTTTTGTGCGACTGACATGTCTCGCTATAAGACCCGTCAAGATCCATGGGTACTCGCGGGTCTTATAAGGGTCGTGTTTAATGAGTTTTTACCTGTCGCTCCAATTTGTGCCCTTCATGGTTGGGAACACAACTCCAGGAGAATAATCCTCGTCTCATGAGAAAGTTCTGCATTATATTTTTGGTACTTGTAAGATAGAGATTCCGTTATAGTTATGACAGACTCTGTTACATATTTAAGGCACATGATTCTGAGAAGGAAGCACATACACATATGGCGCATTTAGTATAGAGCTTACAGCTGCTAAGTAAGCTGCATTCTTAAGCTGCATTCTTTGAAGAGGGAGATTCTTTGTACAAGTGACACATTATTCTTTTCATCAAGGCTCATCCATTACATGCTATCTTTAGCATAGAATGGGCACTCCAAAAGTTGACATTGCATCGCATTTGGAGCACTCCATTTGAGGCTTAACATCCAGTTGTGGCCTCCTCCCTACTTCTATTATATAAAGGTGACAAGGGCACACTAGATTCAGCAGCTCACTGGTTGAGTTTTCTAGTGTGTGCTTGAGAGAACAATTATGTTTTGTAATATTTCTTTGGGTGTGAAGTGTTGATTTTTGTAGCATCGGATGTGCTCTAGCCTCAAGAATTTGCAGGGAGGCTAGGACACATGCATTCTCCAATACCCAGAAAACGTTTTGGGAAATTCCACCTGGAGGCAGTTTAATTAAAATAATTAATCATTTTTAATGGATGCCTAAGTCTAAACTTAGGAAATTAAAATAATTAAAGGGTATTAATTAAACTGGGTGTGAATCTTCTAGAAAAAGACAAAGATCAAGTCAAGATGATTTGAGCCATTGCTTAGGATCTAATCTAGGTCGTTCATTGATCAACGAGAAGATTATAAGAAGAATATTGATGGGCACATGAAGAACATACAACAGAGACATCGAATCAGAGATCAAGAGATCGATTTCTCAAGAGAGCAGCACAGCAGTTGTCGGAGGAGTGATCGAGTGATTTCTTGCAGTGAGGGGCAAGGATAGTGATCGGTGGAAGATTTTCCTGATCCGGTGAATGCAATGCAGAGAAGGCAGAGAGAGATCCAGAGAGGCAGCGCAGAGCCACGTTGGGCGGCACAGAGCCACGCTGAGGTAGCGCAAAGCCTAAGAGGAGATCCACAGTTCTGCTAAGGAGCAGTCCAGATCTACATCGAGCCAGCCGATCGATCAGCCAGGGGAGTGACGCAATCCCTATGAGTTGTGACGCACAGGCAGCGCAGTGACTGCGCAGAGGCAGCTTAGGGCTAGCCATTCAAATTCTGGATCAGTGTCAGATCGCCAATGACAGTGTGAGGTTAATTCTCACTTCATCTCTGCTAGTTTATTCTTTCTAATGGATAGCCAGTAGGGCATCCAAGGATGTACTCAGAGACTACTGCATAATAATACAAACCCTCAGTTGTTGCACCGGTTTTCCCGCATTGAGTTTTTCCGAGGACATTTGTCCAAAAATAACGGTGTCATTTGTGTGTTTGTTTCTTTCCTGCGTTGTATTGTATTTCCGCAACATTTCTCATTTGTGTAGATTGCAGTATTATCTATTCAGTGTTTACCTTAGAAAACAACAAATAAATTGTTAAGTTAAGATGAACAATTACGTGAATATTTTCCAGTTCTACAATAGGATTTTGGTGTAGGAATTTTCACATGGTATCAAAGAGAAGGTGAAGCAATGAAGAGCTCAGAAGGAGAGCTGAAGAGGGAGCTCGAAAAGCTGTGCAAGCAACAAATCAAAACCGCAGAGGGGTTGCGCAGTCCAGTGCCAAGAGGGCAAGATTCTCAAGGAAAAATCTCTCTCTAAGTGAGTCGACAGAGAGGAATATTTCCCAGATCGAGATTTGTCAACAACAGAGGGAGCAGCCCAGCGGCTTCAGCACAGAGCAGATCTTCAACCAGGATGCAGATTTTCTACAGCAGTTGCTAGTGCAGGAAAGCGTCAAAGCAAAGAAGAGCACACTGAGGGAATTCTAACCTCAGAGAATTTCTTGCCCAAGAAATTCTGATTTCCCACGAAAAAGCAACAATAGTTGGAAGAAGTTTTGCTCACTCCAACAGGGAGTGCGTAGAGCCAGTCAGCAGTTGCGCAGAGGGTTAGAGGCTGAGTTCGACATTTTTCTTTCTGTGAGATGGCATCTACCAGGCTAAGAGATCAGGATCGGTTGAACAGAGTGTCTAACTATGTGATCTAGAAGGCGAGGATCACCTATCTTCTAGATGAACACAATCTCAAAGCATTTATTAACAATGTGGTGGTTGTCCCTGCAGATGTAAATCAGCATAAGCAGTACACGAAAGAGATGGTGAAGGTGAAGCAATTGCTACTCGATGGAGTTAGAGATCACATTGTTTCTCACATATCCGGCAAAGACACAGCCAAGCAAATGTGGGATGCACTCGCTACGTTGTACGAGGGGTCTTCTAAGCAGCAGAATATGTACCTAGAAGAGAAGCTTCAGTGTACTAGAATGCAGAGGGGGGGAACGCATAGATCCATTCCTCAGGCGACTTCAGGATGCCCGGGATCAACTAGCTGTTGTAGTATCAGCAACTCAGGCTACTGAGTTTGTTTGTTTTGCCTTGAATAGTGTTTTTGAAGAGCGGCAAGTCTTCGTCCAGAGTATCTTGGGCAGAGAACACTTGTCGATTGGGAGAGAGTTTGGGCAGACTTACAACAGGAGGAGATGAGACACGATTTGGTGAAGAGCACCATAAGTGGTAGCAGCAGTGGGGTGAAGCCCAAGGACGAAGAGGAGAATGCAACCCTTGCATCAAAGGGGCAGCAAGAGCAGAGGAGGCAGAAGAAGGACGTCTCGAAGATCAAATGTTTCCGATGTGGTAAGCTTGGTCACTGCGCTACACAGTGTCCTCTCAAGAAGAAGGACAAGGAGGAGAAACACGATCAGCAAGCCGCACCCATAGAAATTGAGGAGGATTTTTCCATGATTACCATGTTAATTTAGATAACCATGGTATGTTCTATGCTTAAAGCAGTTTTACTTCAATCTTTCTTATAAGCCCAATTCAATTTAGCAATCACATAAACATGAAAGTAAAATGTTGATAGAACATAATAATAGATCAATAGAAGACAAGCCAAATAATATATCATAATTTGTAATTCTTCTTGTCCAGCAAATATAGAGAGAAATGTTTGTTACAGCAGTCAACAAGATGCCCTAGCCAGCAAAGGCTTTAGTTGGTCAAACCAACTTCTCCAACATACCAGATCAGCGTTTCTCCAAGTGTCACACACAGCCCTCAAAGACAGCTCCCAAAAATTCAACGCAAGTCAACAGAAATCAGTCAACGTTGGTCAACACTGTGGTTAATGGGTTGCAGTCAAAGTCAACGTTCAACCTCAATTTTTGTGCCCTCCAATGCGGCCTCAAGAAATTGGAATTTTTGTCCAAGAATGAAGGTCGAACTCCAAGATTTGACCCACGGTCAACGCTGGTCAATGCTTCAGCAAAAGCCTAAAAACAGTCCACAATTTCTCTAGCTTCAGATTCACACATGTGAGAGAGAGAAGCCTCTCCTAGGTTGTATGAACCAATCAGATCACAAGAAGAATGTGTGATGAGATGATGATGAAATGAGCATCATCTCTCTCCAATTTATATCCATCAATGAGGTTGTGTGACACATTTGTTGGGCTTGTGAGCCTACATTCCAAATCTGGCCGACCTTGACAATTTGCACGTGTGGAAAATAAAATCAAAATATAAGTTCTGCTCATCTAAACAAGATGATCTTTAGATCAATCTTGCACCTCTCCGAAAGAGGAATCCAACAAAATTATAATCATCTTCATATGATGGAGTTTGGACCTAGTTGCCCAAAATTAACACTCCCCTCTCAACGCAGGGAGAACTCCATCCGTCCACCTAGTGCCACCCCTGGCTACATAGTACCATAGCATACTATCATACATCATCTTGCACTCGCACATCCTCGCTATAACATGCTTTGTCGGGCTTTGGGCAACAAACGAGAGTGAGTCACGGACATCACACTCGTGACTCGAGTGCCGCTCCGAGGTTAAAACTCTCAATCGAATTCAAGAGAGTCACATAATTAACCCAAAGGTTTACCGACTCCAAAGTCGCTTAGAGGTAAGAACTCATCGACTTGGATCCTGCATCAAGTGGTTGGACACGTGCCATCCTAGACATTGAAAGTACGACAATCTCCGATGCATCCATCGGTCTTGCTATTGGTCTCTATCCACATTTCCCACCTTATTGGCCAAATGAGAGGTACTTCCCATGAGTCTGAAACTCCATGGGTAGGATGCATGCGGGGCATAGATCAAAGAGAGGGTGAACCAGCGCAATATCATAACGGTGGGGAAGAAGCACACCAACAACGTTCGGCGAACCTAGCTCTGTGGTTGCTTATAGCTTCAAGAAGTTATCCCCAAGCCCCCTGGAGCTCCTAGGCTCATTGTCCAACTCAAGCAGGACACTCACAATAGGGTTTTTGTCCACGATTCCAAGCTTTTCACGAAAGGTTAAGAATTTGACCTTCCCCAAGGGCTTCCTGAGAATATCCGCGACCTGCTCATCAGTCCCAATGTGAATGAGCCTTACGGCGCCTCACTGTACCATATCCCAGATAAAGTGGTACCTAATATCAATATGCTTGGATCAGTCGTGGAACACAGGATTCTCAGAAAGACGAATCTCACTCTAGTTATCACAAAGGATAACGGTGGTTTCTAGCACATGTCCAAACAGCTCACTGAAGAGCTTTCTCAACCAAACAGCTTCACAACAGGCCATACTTGTTGCATTGTATTCGGCCTCGATGGTGCTTAAAGCAATCGATTTCTGCTTCCTGCTCATCCAAGATATCGAAGCAGAACCAAGAGTGAAGCAACATCCAGATGTGCTCTTGCGATCCACCACACTGCCTGCCCAATCAGCATCAGTATATCCATGGAGCCTCATACTCTTGGCAGTGTATCTCAGCCCATGGTTGATTGTGCCCCGAAGATATCGCAAGAGATTCTTGGCACCAATCCAGTGAATGTGATGAGGGTCAACCATATATTGACTCAATGTGTTCACTACAAAACATATGTTCGGACGTGAGTTTACTAAGAACATCAAGGCCCCCACAAGTTGACGATACTCGGTGGATTTTTCAACTCGGGCCCAACAACACTTCCACACAACTTCTTAAAGTTGAGTTCCATCGGAGTCATCACGGCCTTGCAGTCCACCATCCCAAATCTCTCCAGCAGCTTCACGACATATTTTCCTTGAGAAAGGAAAATCTCGCCTAGCCTTTGCCAAACCTCCAAGCCTAGGAAATAGTGCATTAGTCCTAGGTCTTTCATCTCAAACTCGAAAGCTAGCTCCCTCTTACATTGATGAACAAGAGGGTCAGCACCTGTCAGGAAGAGATTATCCACATATAGAACTAGAATGAGAGGCCTTTCTTTATCAACCTTAAAATAAAGGCAATCTGGATCAAGATCACTGAAACTAGTCTAGGCTCATCAAAGCCATCGATGCTCATACCAAGCCATGGTGGCTTGCTTCAACCCATAAAGGGTTTTCTTCAATGTATCTTATCTGGACTTCGAACCCTGTAGGCTTCTCCACATAAACCTCTTCCTGATTGAACCATGTAGAGTAGGCCTTCTCACATCCAAAGGATGGATGTTAAAATTTGGGTACCAGAGGACAAGTGGTTCCCTAAGGCTTTGATCTTTGGCACAGGGAAAAGTGTCCAAATGTATTTGTACTTTTTTCCTAAAGTGACTTTATAAGTGGTAAAGTGAAATTTAATTTTAAAGTGACTTTATAAGCGATAAAGTTACAAGTCTAGTTTTAAAGTGACTTTATAAAGTCAATGTGAAATTAGAAAGTGAAAAGTGACTTTGGAAATAAAAGGCTAAGTGGGTCTTTATTAAAGTGGGGTGAATTAAAAAATAGAAAGTGAGACTTGAATGCACATTTAATCTCAGCCCTAGATCTAAAGCTATCTCAGCCATTAGATTTAGGGATTCCCCAAAAGTCACTTAGGGTTAAGTTAAAGAAGGAAAAGAAGAGAAAAGGTCATTCAACCTTTCATGAGCAGATTGAGAGTGGAGGAGAAGAGAGCAAGGAGATTTTATGAGCAGTGAGTTGAAGGAGAGCAGAACCTTGGCACACATACTGAGGTAGCATTCAGCAAATCCGTACAGCAAGGTTGGCACACAGTTCAAGGCAGTTTTGGGCATGTTTTTCAAAGAAATTTCCGTAGAACGGCTTTGGCACACATTCCTAGGCAGTCGTACAGCATTCTGGCATAGATTTCAAGGTGAGGAGTTTGTTGTTTTTGTGGCACAGATTTCGAGGTAGACCGTAGAGTTTGATGTTGTCCCTGTGCACAGGAAATGAGGCAAAATTTGTACATCATTTATTGTTGTCCCTCTACATGCATTTCGAGGTCATACAGCAGCATTTATTGTTGTTCTGCATGCAAATCGAGGAGGCCGTATAGTAGTATTTATTGCTATGTTTTCTAGGCACGAAATTCAAGGAGTCCGTACAGCATTTATTGTTGTCCATGTTTTACTGTTTGCACAATTTCCGAGGCAGTGATTAAGCACGGAAAACAAGATAAGTTGTATTTGTTTGGTTGTTAGAATTTTCTGTGTATTTCTATTTCATTGTAAAAGCAAAATTATCATAAATAAAGAAGAGCTCTCGAACTGGTTTTCCCGAAGAGTTGTAGGGGGTTTTTCCAAGGTCATATTGACCAAAAAACAGCGTGTCATTTTTTGTGTGTGGCTGAAATAATATCTGAGTTTTATTTTTGCATTTTCCAGCACTTCGAAATTTCCGTAATTTATGTTTAAATATTAATTATTTCCACTTGTTGAATGTATGTTTATGGAATGGGTTTAACTAAATGGGGTAATAAAGAGAAACTAATAACTAGGTTTGGGTAAATTTCACAATGGAGACTCCATCCTTGTGTTGTAGCAAGGGCAATGATCGATCAGATGGTGGTATGTGTTGAGATTTTTGGGCATCGTGATGTGCTCTAGCTCAAACTTGTGGAAGGGTTGGAACACATGAGATCTCCAAGACCCAAAAGTGTTTGAGAAATCTATCCGTGTAAAAGTTATTCAAATAATTAAATATTTTAATGAGGACCGTAAGTCTAACTTAGCAAAATTAAAAGATTAAAGTGAATTAATTTACTCACGTGATGAGAACATTGTAAGTGACGTGGATCAAGCTACTTCTAATCTTAGTCTGATGTGTCAACAAGAAAAGTATAAACGAGCAATGGGGTCAGCTTGGAGAAGACAATGCGTAATCTAAGAGATCGAATCTCTTTTGACGGAGCAAGTGCTCTGATGAAGATCAAACTGAGGATGCAAGAGAAGCAAGGAGGGGTGGATGCAATGATTGAGTGATTGGTTAGGAGGACCAAGAGTACAACACGGGGTATATGGGCAAAGCAGAGACGCCAGTGGAGACAATGCAAACATCAAAGGGTGTGACGCAAATTCCTGGGGAGAGGGTGACTTAGGCCCACGCAAGGGCAACGAAAGGGAGGCAACGCAGCCTATCAAAGGGTGTGACGCAGTCCCTAGAGAGGGTGACTTAGGCCCACACAAGGCCAAAAGACAAAGAGTCCTGGGAAGAAAGCCCCCAAATTCAAACAGAGACTAGGGTTTCCCCGGGAAAGGAAAGTGTGGCTAAAACCACTGGAGAAGTTGATTAGCGCAGTATTAGTGACGTGGTCCTATTGCATATGCAATGTAATGAATATAATTTGTATAAAATAGAATAAATACAAATAAATGTAATTACTAAATAATCAAATAGGATTATGTTAAGTAGTCGTTAGTTAACTAAAAAGGCACGTCTAAAAGACATGCCTAGTCATGAAAGGTCACCTGCATAGGTATAAAAGCAGGGCCTCATTGTATCATTCAATCATCTTATTATATCTTATCATATTTTATTAATAAATTATTATTATAAATACCTCTTGTGTATTTTTATCAAGCAGAAAAATCTAGATAAAATCGGATTTTTTCAAAATCCCATTTTTTTTCAAACGCTCGATTAAATCGTCGTAAAATCGGGATTTTTTCAAAAAATCCCGATTTTTTCAAGACGCCGATTAAATCGGCCGATTTTTTCACGATTTTTTAAATTTTGAAAAAATCCCGATAAAATCGTTAAAATCCCGATTTAATCCCGATTCGATCCAAAAAATCGTGAAATTGACTATAAAAGCCGGAAATTTCGATTTTTATGTGTTGTTTTGTTTTGTTTGTCCGCCCGGCCGCGTTTAACACTGTGGAGCAGTCGCTGTGGTCCCTCGACAGTCCAGCAAGAGGGTTTCAACTTTCGGTTTTCAGATTTGCGTTGGGAGGGAGCTGCACTTTGAAGATTTGACCTTGCAGATTGGGTGCCCACTGCCGCCAGGGTTTGCTGCTGCCGCCAGCCTCCAGGTAAGTTAAATAATAAATATTAAAAACATTTGCGGCTAATAAAAAGTTAAAACATTTGCGGCTTGCCATAGGCAGATAGGGAGGTCCAGATGTGCATGTATGCCAAATCTAGGATGCTTGAATTCCCAATGAAGAACATTTTTTGCGTATAACAGTTAACTGATTGCCAATCACCCCAGGGTTCTTTCAGCATTGGCGTGCCTGATCTTTTGAAGGCCTTTGCATTTCCCGAAGATTTTGCAAAGATTAAACTGGCCCGTGATGCCTTGAATATGTTGAATATGTTGGGTTGACAGCACACAGTGCCTGACTAAAGCATGCCGTGGGGTCTTTTAATGTTATGATTTTTTATTTTTTATATTTTTATTTTTATTTATTTATTTATATGTTTTATTTTATTTTATTTTATTTAATTCAATGTATTTATTTGGTTCTAAATATTTACAGTATTGTTATCAGTTCATTGAACATTCTTTGCATCAATTATGTTTGTTGAATGTTCACATTCTTCCTGTAGCGTTGTCATTTTGAATTTTTGATAACTATTTAACTTGAAATTTTGCATTAATATTTTTACTTTTGTTTTTTAAATGTTCACAATATTGATATTGGTTCATTCTTTGCATCTATTATGTTGGTTCGCTTTCATCCTTCAACATTGTCATTTTAATTAATATTTAGTTTAAAACTTTAAAATTTTACATTACCATATTTTTGTTTTTTAAGAATCATGTTTATATTATAGTGGAGCAAATTTTTCTAAAGAAATGTTGTATCTGTTTAATATCTTGGTCACAATGATGTTGATAACATGTGTAGACAGTAGGACAATGTGTCACATCTCTAAGTTTTTAACTTTCAACTGCAGACTAAAAAATTAAAATGGATGATCTTTGAGAGCCTGGGAAATCACAGTAGCTACAGCATTCCCATAACCTCTATTGGACCTATATACTAATATAGTATACACTTAGTGCCCAG
>JAXQQM020074629.1:0-11974 GCA_034641835.2 Pinus albicaulis
GAAATTTACGATTTTAAAAAAATGTCCTAATATGTTGTCTTTAATTCCATTGTTACAAGTGTCAAAATTGTAGAAATTTGAATAATGGATGAATTATTCACCGAGATTATCCTGATTACACACTATTTGAGCTTCATGCATAATACATAATCTCTTCTACCATTTATCATCAATTTGCGGAATTAGAAGCAGTCACATTCGCACATTAAAACATAATCAAGCACACATATAACACAATATGTAATGGGGAAAGCTTACAGCTGAAAACCACCAACTATCTGTATATTATAATGATAGAGAGCATGTAACAATACATAGCACAAAGCTCCTCACAAGCTCTCAGCACTATCTCACATGCTACACATTAACTAGCTCAAATATGAACAAGTCACAAGTTCAAATCTCCTCCACCTGTTAGCCTGCCTCTACTACGCAATCCAAGATGAATAATGATGAGATCCAAGTTTGAATCCCACTGGCTTCATTGGAAATCTCAATCAATTTGTGTGCAAATCTCATGCACAGCTATAGTCACAACTGATAGTAGACTCACCCTTTCACCCACCTCTAACACTGGTCTCCACTGAACTGTCCATGCATTGCAGTTAACTGATGTATTCTTTAGTTGATTTATGAGTTAGTAATTAGTGAATTAATTAATAATTAATTCACACCACTCATCACTAGTGTATTTATCAGTTAGACTAAATACAACTAGTTCAACTAAGTTAAACCGAACACAACTCCATCAACTGTCTCATCAACTCCACCAAACTCTGCCACATGAGTTCTAACTAAATTCAACCATGAAATAGCTCAACTAAACCCTAGGAATAGCGTAATTCCTTCTGTCAACTGCATGTGCCACATTCGTAGCTCGAACTAAAGTGCTCCAAGAGGATAAGATAATTTTTATAGTCCAAATATTATTAAGAGCTAATAATATTCGACTGATCTATTTTTAGACTGGCAGTCTAAAAATAGACTCTGTCCAATGTCAAAAAATAGAGGTCCATCTATTTTTACCAACTTGACCAATCATCCATAAATAGCATCCTGCAAATCATAGACCATGATCCATATGTCTAAAAATAGACTTTGCGCCAAAAATAGCCTGCAGGCCCACTTTGTGAAGGCGACTTCTTTTCACTAAGCTCCATCATCTTGTTGCATTTTCAACACTCCCTCTCAACAAGATATGGATTATCTGCAACCCCTATCCTGCCTTTGTGGTATTCGAATTTTCTCCTGGTGAGTGCCTTCGTCAAGATATCAACATCCTAATCCTCCGTGGGAATGTATGAAAGTAACATGATTCTCCACTGCACACAATCTCTGATATGATGGTACCTGATGTCGATGTGTTTGGATATTTCATGAAATACTAGATTAGTCAAGAGTTTAATGCAACTCTGGTTATCACAATAAATCACAGTAGGCTCCAAGTGTGACCTGAACAACCCGACCAGGATCTTCCTCATCCATATAGCCTCGCATGCAGCCAAACTCGATGCCATATACTCGGCCTCTGCTGAACTGAGTGCCACGGATCTCTGCTTCCTGCTGTACCAAGAAACTGCTGTCGACCCAATACTGAAGATCCCTCCAGATGTGCTCTTTCTATCCGTTGGGCTCCCTGCCTAATCTACATCCGTGAAGCCACATAGCTTCACCTCATCCTCTTGTCTGTACCACAATCCATATCCCGATGTGCCTCTAAGATAACGCAATACATGCTTGCCTGCCTTCCAGAAGAGCTTGGTAGAAGCAACAGCATGAGGAGTGGATGCAACAACATAGCCTGCATATATTGAGTCGTGTATTATTTGTTAGGCCCATAAGCGACCACCAGCAATCATGATGGCATCCTGCCTCGCCCAGTAGCATCTCCTTCCTCCAACCTCCGGAAGAGGAGTGTCCCGGAAGAGGAGTATCAGCAGGCTTGCAGCCATGCATGTTGAACTTCTCCAGTATCTCCCAGGCATACTTACCCTGAGAAACAAATATTCCATCACTACGCTGCCAAATTTCCAATCCTAGGAAATAATGAAGGAGGCCCAAGTCCTTCATCTCAAACTCTCTAGCAAGATCCTCCTTGCATGAAAGTATCAACAGCTCATCACCTGTCAGAATCAAATCATCTACATAAGTACAATGATCAGCAGCTTACCCTCCACCACAATCTAGTATAGGTTCGGATCCGCCTCACTCTTGGAGAATCCAAGTCCGGTGAAATAACTATCTATCCGTGTGTACCAAGCACGAGGTGCTTGTTTCAACCCATACAACGCTCTCTTGAGCCTGCACACATGCGACTCGCTGCTGAAGATCTCAAAACCTTCGGGCTGCTCTATCTACACCTCCTCCTCAATGACTCCGTTGAGGAACGCAGTATTCACATCCATCTGATGAATGTGCCACCCCATCTGCACTAAGAGAGCAAGAATCGTCCGTATGGAAGAATACCTTTTGACAGGTGCAATGGTCTCCTCATAATCGATCCCCTCTATCTGTGAGAAGCCTCGGGCAACAAATATTGCCTTGTACTTCTCCACACTCCCGTCAGCTGCCTACTTCACTTTGTAGATCCATCTCGAACCCACCACTTATTTTCCTTCCGGTCTCGGGACAGTCTCCCATGCACTGTTTCTGACAATCGAATCATACTCTTCCACCATGGCATCTACCCATGCGGGGTCCCCCACAGCTTCCTCTAAAGAGAATGGCTCTGTCACGACACATATGCTCACAAGAGCCATGTATCTAGTGTACCAGTCCAGTGACTGTCTCTGTCTGCGATGTGCTGTAGGTGGTCCTAACCTTCTCTGCATCTTGAGCCAGTCGCTCAGCTTCTGTAGTGTGCTTCTGCCCTCTGATGGTTGACACTGCATGAGTGGTCACTTCCACTCCATGAGCTTCCTCTTGTGGTTGATCCACATCCTGAAGCTCATCCTTAGGAACTAATAGCTCCTTATCTTCATGCAAGTGTGGCTCCCTCTCAAGTGAACACTTCATGTATTTCTCCTCCTGAAATTTGATATCTTGTTGCACAACAGTCTTGCGACTGTTTGAAAAATACACACGATATTTGTGGGGCGTATCAGTGTACCCCACAAATATCCCAACCTCTGCGGTCAACTCCAGCTTCTTCCTGGCATCCTTCTTCACATGAATGTAAACAGGTGAACCAAAAATCCTCAAATGGGAAATATCAGGCCTCTTACCAGAAAACGCCTCCTCGGGTGTACTCATGCCAAGTATCTTGTGAGGACAACGGTTCTGCACATATATTGTAGTATTGCATGCCTCCGCCCACAAGTGAATGGGTAGGCCCTGATCATGCAACATCGCCCGTGCAGCACCCACGATCGTTCTATTCTTGTAAACCCTTGGTTACCTTGTGGATTGTAAGTGCTATAAAGCTCTCTTCGGGTCATACAAGCATAAAGGTCATAGAATTCGCCAGGAGATGAATTCACCACCATTGTCGTTCCTAAGAGCCTTCACTTGCTTCCCGATTCTTTCTAGTGCCTTGAACTCCACGAACTTTGGGTATGTCTCCTCTTCTTCTACATGAAGAAGATCAAGCCCTTCAAGAAAAATCATCAACAAAGATCACATAGTGCACATTAGCTGCTATAAGGAAAGCCCTATTTGAGAAAAGATCCACACTGTGTGAATTCTCTCAAGGATCGTCGTGGCACTTTGACTATCCTTCTGTGAAAATTAGCTTTCATTTTTCTAGGTACATCCCTTTCATGCAATCAAGTACTGAGGTACCTCAAAATCCAGGTAGAAATCTGCTGGTATCTTCAAAGCTCCACCTATGTTGAGTGGCCCAATCTTAAGTACCACGACTTGCCATCATCCCGGCTCACCACTCCTTATGCCTTGCATGCCATTGTTGCGCAGCCATCTACCTGCAATTGATAAAGGTTCTTGACTCGAACCCCTATCTTCCGGGTTTCTCTAGTTGTCTTAATGCGCAGGAAAGCCTTTCCCTCGCTGAAGACAACATCATATCCCTTGTCTTCTAACATCGCCACAAAGATAAGATTCTTCTTCAATCCTGGAACATGCATCACATTCTTTAATACGAAGGGTTTACCAGACTCCCTCTCAAAGGAAATGGTACCGATACCAGTCGCACTGTATCTACCATCATCGCCCATCTCGATGTGCACTCCAAGATCTTTCTCATCCAGATCAGTAAACAAATCTCGATCTCTTGTCATGTGAAAAGACACACCACTGTCAAGAAACCACACTGAACCCATCACACTTGATACCAAGCATGCGATCAGTGAAAAATCCAGCTCAAACTGCGAGGCTAAGGCCTCTCTAGCTGCAGATCTAGCAGCTTGCTTATTTTTCTTCTTCTGTGGATAATTAGTGGCGTAATGTTCGCGTTGGTGACAGTGAAATCACTTCACCTTGGACATGTCCTACTTCTTGCGTTTCACACCGGATTGAGAAGCATGCTTCTTTCTCTTCCCCTTCTTTGCTTTGGTAGCCAAAGGAAAATTTTCTTCATCTGATTTCTTTGATGAAGATCCGTCCCTGGTACTTCGCCTTATCTCCTCTTGCACAAGATCAGACCAAAGTCGCTCCCATCTTGGAAATTTCTCCCTACCATTGACAGAGTCCTGATAGGAATTCCAACTCTTTAGAAGCCCAAGGAGGGCCAAGCTCACCAATTCCTCATCTCATTCACCCCCATGTGACTCATCATTTCGTGGGTAAAGACCAAGTAGTGCCCCAGGCATCACTCCTTTCTCCATCTTTATGTTTCTGAGTTTATCCTTGAGCGCCAACTTCCTCTGGTCACCCTTGCTTTGGAATAAATCTGTCAACGCTTTCCACATCAAGTATGGAGAAGCTTTACCATGCAGGCTTGTTTCGGGGAAAAACACCCTAGAGGTTCGTTGGGTCAAAACCTCCATAGATCAGGGCATGCTATTCAGAAGGACTCACACACAACCACACTTAAATGCCAAAAACCAGATAACAACAATAGTAGAACTCACCCGTAGTGGTACGTTCGATGTAGATCCCGCGGGGTCCAAACCCCCAGCAACCCTTCTTCCTCTCCAACCTGGAAAACAAGAAAGAACATGCACGGAAACCTAGTTGTATAGCATATAATGCTCCTAAATGTTAGCGTAATCCATGTGAAACATGATATAAATGATAATAAATGCTTAATAATCAATCTTTTCACATATACAAATAGATATTAACACATTATTTCAGGAACAAGATGGTTCTTCATTATTGCGAACAGCATGTACAGAAATAAAGAGTGGAGAGATCACCTAAATCCTTCCACGATCTTCGAACAGACCATCGTCCGGATCCGTCCCGCCCTTGCCTTGCTAAGATACTTTCAAGACTTGTGCACTCGAGATGGCATATAAACTTATGAACATCTCCAAGAAACAAGGGTTTCCTATATAAATCTAGGAAAGTGCAGGAGGCACGGGAATTCAGACTTGAATTAGGGATTCCAACAGAGTATAATGTCTATAAATTTCTCTCTCCCTTAGGCCATACACATGAGGGGCTTTTATACTCCCTCAAAGTAGTTTCAATCAGTTGGAAACAGTTGGCCACGTGCTGGGGTGGTTGAACTACTGGAGTAACCATCAACCCAGCCCGAAAATAGGGAATTTTTACATATTTTTTAATGATTTTAATGGCATACGCGGAAAAGTCTGGGCATAACCGCATATGGGATTTTTAACACTGTTTTTTATGAATTTGTTCAAGTCTTTGGGAATGGGTGCCCAAGGCCATAAAGACAATCATGAATCACATGAGGGTGAAAAATGATGCTATAACAGATGCCCCCTAATATATGAGGTCAGAAGGGGTACATGATGGCCGAAATATATTATGCACATAGAAAGAACTTCGCAGGGACAAGAGAGGACTTCACCATATTTCAGCCTGCCAAAAACCAATGAAAGAAAACAGAGAGTCAACTCATGATGAGGTGGGCATACCCATGCTCAGTCAAAAATACATCATATGGAAAGTACATAATAGATCCAAAATGTATAAAAGTATAGCTGAACTGAAATTACACAATGAATCATCTGAGCATGGCCCGGAAGTACAAGTCTGAATCAGTATCTAAGTATCACATATAGAAAGCTGATTAATGATGCTGAACTTGCATGTCTGATCATATAAGTAATTGAATCTCCAAGTACCAAATCATAAGGGGTGGAACTCATGGTACAATCATGCAACTCGGGAGCCAACATATAAGATGTTGTTGTACTGACACTGCAACATATAACGGTGAATGGCATCACTGGCAGAAACTGAATGGACTATCAAAAGTGAACCAAGAAATGCTGATGCAACCCGAGGTCTTCACTGATCACTATGGCACAATTCTACACAATGGGAATAAATGAGCTGAGGTCAACCATGTGAGAAATCGTTGGATTACCGGTCAATGTTGTATATTGTTAACCAACGCGAGACAACCCACCAATAATGAAAATGAGTTTCAAGGTGCCCCAGTACAATCTAACAAGTGTGAATGAATGAGTTGAAGTCGAACACTTGAAAGAATCTACCAATCAGGAGGCAATGATGAATCCCCACTGTCGATAGCGAAGAGTCTGCCACTGATGACTGCAAACCCTAAGGTACTGACAAAGAGACTCTAGACCTTATTCCCAGAGCAATGAGTCGGAGTCGATGGGAAAATATCTACTGGAAGGAAGGCATTAAGGCATCCCACATCAGTCCAGCACGAGTGTAACCCGCAGGCCAAGATTTGGAAGGAAACGGATGAAGTAGAGTGACGGAACCAAACCGAAGTACATTTATGACGTGCACAAGATGAAGCTAGCGCACGGAAGAAACCCTTTGAACCAACCAATAATGAAAGCTGACATAGAGGCGAGAAATCCACCAATAAGGTCAAATGGAAATCAAGGTACTCCACGAATCCCAAGTGTGATAATGTATGCTAACGTCGAACACAAGGGAAACCACTCAGTCAAAGACCCATAATGATGATCAAATGCTGAGCACAAGGTCACCTATCAATGATGGAAATAGGGCCAGGGTGCGGCTCTAGGTCTACTCTCAGAGCAATGTGTCGTAGTCAATACGAGACAAACCCACCAACAAGAAGTCAATGGAGACCTTCTTAAACCAGCACGAGCAAAAGACCAAAACATCTAATGTGATAGAACAAGATACTAACAAAACCGGGAAGGCCAACTGAATAATGAGTCAAGAGACACCGCAGAATGGCCAACTCTGGTTAGACTTCCCTTGAACAAAAGCACGACTGGTGATGAACATGGCAGTAAAAAGTGACACTGTATAAGTCTGTTATGCAGGAGGAAAAAAAAACTCTCCATATGATTGGAAGAGATAACCAACCGAGGGAGGACTGACCAATGAAACAAGGCAAAGGTTGAACCTAGGTCAAAACTAAAACCATCCCAAATGAAGGAAATATATAAGTGTATGTGCTTTGTTCAAGGGCGACAAACTGACACTGTACTTCCATCAAATTACGAAGTTACATCCCATTCCCGCTCTTTTTGTTATATTTGATTTTTTTGTCTTTTTCATATAATAAGCCTGAAAAATAATAAAATAATGCTATAGTACAATGGATAGAACGAGTATCAAGAAACAGATGCACTAGTTCCTGGGATAGGAACAATCCTATGCTCAATGCAAGGCGGCGGAAACTGGTAAGCGATACTCAGAGGAACGTTCCATCCATAGGTAAAAGGGTTTCAAGTCGCGATAGCTAAGTGCATGCAATGGTTAACTTGTGAAGACAGTCAAGGTCAAAATTTGGCTTAAACATCGAGTCCAAAATGAAGCTGGCTAAAGGCCAGGATAAACAAGTAGCCAATATGCAATGCAGTAATACAACTCAACAACACCAGGGAGTCTCTAGGGTAATAGCCAGAAAAATGATAGTGGAGAAGAAGAAGAATGAAGCTTCAACACATAATTCATGGCGGGACTAAAGAGGACTCCCCGAGCCTACATAAAACGCAGCATGGGCAACAAGTGATAGTGAGGGACTAACTAGGAAGCCCATGTAAAAGAAGGCTCTACCACCAAGTCATGATTAAATAATCGGTGAGTGAAATGGGTGTAATACTCATGACCTGATGGGATCAACCCTATGGCAAGTGATCAGAATGGAGGCTAGTATGCAAAATGCAACGAAAAAGTGGATTTCCTAACCTATATGCCAGTTTTAGTTTATAAAAAAGAGATTTCAAGAAGACCAATTGAACTATCCGATAACTAAGTCAAATGAACTCTGAATTTCAAGTATAACTTCAACAAAATGCTCAAAGCCAACCATGTCACTCTCGCAACGGGGCTTTATACAAGCAAAAAGGAAGACAAGAAACTCAATAAATCGACTCAGTACACTAGTATAGACTTGCAATAAAAAACTTCAAAGAATCAAAAAGAGACTCTTCGAAAATTGCAACAAAACTAGTCTACTGAACACCAAGGAAACCAAACGCACCAAATAGGTAAAAAATAAAAATGCATAGCAACACACAAGGAAAGAGTAAATGAGCAGGAGCTCTCTGTTCTGATTAAGCAGAACAACCAAGAATCTTCAAGAAAAGACCTCGGTACTCAAACCAAAATTGCAAACGTAACCATCAAAAATTTCACCAACCGAGAGAGTCTTCACACAAAGGAGAGAGACATAGACATATAAACACTTTAAACACAGTACAGAGATTAAAAACACTGTAGAAACAGGTCACCATAGGCAGACAAGACCAGAAAAGCTAAAAACCAAAATCTTCAAAATTTGCCCCCAGGCATACGCGCTTTAACAGTTTTTCAACAAGCATGTGTATGCGACTGTGGAAAAGGAAACCCGCGTATACACGACCACCTTTGATAGAAACAGCATGTATACACGACTATGCAGAGAAAAAACCGCGTATGCAAAAGAAAATAATGAAAAAATAAAAAAGATCAAGCCTAGATAAAGAACCAGGTCTTCAGTCTGACTGAGAAAAAGTTAATTGGAGTGGAAATAATAGTTAAAACTGTTGGAAACCTTTCAAACAGCTGAAACCACCCAACAGGGGAATCACAAAAATGTGATCCCCAGCGGAGTCACCAGTTCTGTTTCGGGGAAAAACACCCTAAAGGTTCGTTGGGTCAAAACCTCCACAGATCAGGGCATGATATTCAGAAGGACTCACACACAACCACACTTAAATGCAAAAAAATAGATAACAATGATAGTATAACTCACCCGTAGTCCTATTTTCAATGTAGATCCCGCGGGGTCCAAACCCCCAGCAACCTTTCTTCCTCTCCAACCTGGAAAACAAGAAATAACATGCACGGAAACCTAGTTGTACAGCATATAATGCTCCTAAATGTTAGTGTAATCCATGTGAAACATGATATAAACGATAATAAATGCTTAATAATCAATCTTTTCACATATACAAATAGATATTAACACGTTATTTCAGGAACAAGATGGTTCTTCATTATTGCGAACAGCATGTACAGAAATAAAGAGTGGAGAGATCACCTGAATCCTTCCACGATCTTCGAACAAACCGTCATCTAGATCCATCCCGCCCTTGCCCCGCTAAGATACTTTCAAGACTCGTGCACTCGAGATGGCATATAAACTGATGAAAATCTCCAGGAAACAAGGGTTTCCTGTATAAATCTGGGAAAGTGCAGGAGGCACGGGAATTCAGACTTGAATTAGGGATTCCAACAGAGTATAATGTCTATAAATTTCTCTCTCCCTTAGGCCATACACATGAGGGGCTTTTATACTCCCTCAAAGTAGTTTCAATCAGTTGGAAATAGTTGGCCACGTGTTGGGGTGGTTGAACTACTGGAGTAACCATCAACCCAGCCCAAAAATAGGGAATTTTTATATATTTTTTAATGATTTTAATGGCATACACGGAAAAGTACATATGGACTCGTGTATACACGCGGAAAAGTCTGGGCATAACCGCGTATGGGATTTTTAACACTTTTTTTTATGAATTTGTTCAAGTCTGTGGGAATGGATGCCCAAGGCCATAAAGACAATCATGAATCACATGAGGGTGAAAAAAGATGTTATAACAAGGCTGGATACAATGTGATCCTTCACGCCCTCCAACAGAATCCTTCGACATTTTGTTGTCTTCTTTTTCCAAGCCTCAACTTGAGTAGTATCAGTAGGCTTTGGGACTTCAGCATCTATGAACTCCTTCAAACCGTTGTCATCTAGCACCACCTTCGTCCTGTCCTTCCATGCAATATAATTCGAGCTGCCTTCAAGGGCATACTCCAATCGCAATCCGTTGAAAGACATCTCGACTTTCGACACCAAGAAAACATTGCTGCAAATTCGAATTCCACCAGCTCAAAGCTCAACCGCTTCTGATCTGTGAGAACAAAATATTTCTAGCACAGAGATCAACTGTAGGGGCATTTACTAGATTCTTCACCTTTCAAAGAAAGGATGAATCCAGAGGCTACCTGGCCCTCTTACAGACTCTGTCTACCGAAATAAAATGTAATCCTTGTAATAGATCCGATGATCAATTTTGCTCTAATACCATGTAGAAATTTGAATAATGGATGAATTATTCACCGATATTATCTTGATTACACACTATTTGAGCTTCATGCATAATACATAATCTCTTCTACCATTGATCATCAATTTTTAGAACTAGAAGCAATCGCATGCGCACATTAAAACATAATCAAGCACACATATAACACAGTATGTAATGGGGAAAGCTTACAGCTGAAAACCTCCAACTATCTGTATATTATAATGATAGATAACATGTAACAATACATAGCACAAAGCTCCTCACAAGCTCTCAGCACTATCTCACATGCTACACACTAACTAGCTCAGATATGAACAAGTCACAAGTTCAAATCTCCTCCACCTGTTAGCCTGCCTCTACTGCGCAATCCAAGATGAATAATGATGATATCAAAGTTCAAATCCCACTGGCTTGTACTGTGCAATCCTCATTGGAAATCTCAATCAATGTGTGTGAAAATCTCATGCACAGCTATAGTCACAACTGATAGCAGACTCACCCTTTCACCCACCTCTAACATTGGTCTCCACTGAACTGTCCATGCACTACAGTCAACTGATGTATTCTTTAGTTGATTTATGAGTTAATAATTAGTGAATTAATTAATAATTAATTCACACCACTCATCACTAGTGTATTTATTAGTTAGACTAAATACAACTAGTTCAACTAAGTTAAACCGAACACAACTCCACCAACTGTCTCATCAACTCCACCAAACTCTGCCACATGAGTTCTAACCGAAGTCAACCATGCAATAGCTCAACTAACCCTTAGGAAAAGCGTATTTCCTTCGGCAATTGCATGTACCCATCGTAGCTCGAGGCCCAGGGAGGTGCTCAGAGGATAAGATAATGTTTATAGTCCAAATATTATTAAAATAATAATATTAGGCGATCTTTCACAGGTAGCGGTCTAAAAATAGACTACGTTAATGTCACAAAAATAGATGGACCTCTATTTTTACCAACTTGACCAATCATCCATGAATAGCATCCTGCAACTCATAGACCATGATCCATATGTCTAAAAATAGACTTTGCGCCAAAAATAGCCTGTGGGCCCACTTAGTGAAGGCGACTTCTTTTCACTAAGCTCCATCATCTTGTTGCATTTTCAACAAAAATTATGACACAAATGTTTTTTTTGTTATTCCAGCATCAACTGGTTTTGTTTTGAGGGTGTTTTTTCAATCCTTTTTTCAACAAACAATTTTGTTTTTAGCATAATTTTATAAAATGTTGAAATTTGACCTTCAAAAAAAACCAAGTGCGTTCTGGAAGACACACTTCTTTTTGGGGGGGTGTTTTTCATGTTTTTTGAGACTTTTTGGGCTAGAGTTCCTGTTTTGAGGTTAGGAT
>JAXQQM020066068.1:0-67471 GCA_034641835.2 Pinus albicaulis
CTTTTGTATGTGAGGGCCTTAATCTATATGATAAGGTATACAACTATTATTTCCCCTTATTGTCACGTAGTTATGTGGGAATAACGTTTTAGGGTCTATTTTGCTGCTTTTCCCCACTTGGAGACAGTGTATAAAGGAATATTTTTTCTAATATGTTCATAATCTAATGGGAATGTTTTTAACACAAATTTTATGAGATAATTTTCTGCAGTACTTCATTTGTGTTCATGTATTGCTGGATCTCCAACTTTGGAACATCTTAAGGTGTTCTTATTGTTGTAGGAATCCCCTATTTTGGGATATTACAGTGATATCAAAGCTACTTTCTTGGCACAACCTGTGAATCTCAGCCATTATGCCATCAAAAGAAGGGGAGATGTATAGAAAAGAGAAGACTCCGTTATGTGGAGGAAGAAAGGAATATAGGCTTACAAATCATCTTCCAAGATCTATACAGAGCTTTCAAGGAGATCTAAAGAAAATAAGAACGAAGATGGAATCTCCAGAATATTTTGGATCTAGAGCTAGATCCAGATTTGCACATGGTAAGTGTGAGCCTGTAGCTACACACCATGATGCACAGTGTAGTCAAATGCCTAGATCTATCATGAGATGGATGAAAGGAGGGAGAATCCCTAAGAGGAAAACTCTTAGTGATTTGTTGCAGGAGTATGAATCTCAAACTAAGAGGTTTAGAGATCATACCACTTTCCAAGAGTTTTACAAGATCCAGGTGAAGAGAAGCAAGCAGCAGAATATGGATAGATTTTTTCTATCTACTTTTTATGGTTCACCTACATGTTCAGCTAGAGCTTGGGTGAAGGATCTAGACTCCTATTTGCAGCAACACCACATTTCTAAAGATGAAGCCATGAGAATTGCAGCACTGCATTTCAGAGGTAAGGCTTATGCATGGTGGATTTTTGAATCTTGTTCTTTGAAAAATGCAAATACTTCCTCTTATGAAAGATTCATTAAAACATTGGTGGGAAGGTTTGATGGGAAGCTTCATAAGACACATATATTGGAGCAAGGGAAACCTAAGAGAGAAAAAACCTTGCATGTGATGGAGGAAACTTTAAACTTAACTCCACTTCAGAAAACCATGGGAGAAGCTGAAATCTTGCATCATACCTTGTTAGAGGCAAGACCTCTGTCTCATATTCCTAAACAAGAGGGCATGGAGATCTCTTTTTCACAAGAGGATCCAATTATTGGAGGGTTGCCCATACACATTGATGAAGATGAGGGAAAAATCGTTGTCACATCTAGAGCACATCTAGTACCTCATGCAGAGGAAGGAGGATCACATGCTCCAACAGGAGGAATTCTTGTATCCTTGCAAGAAGTTCCCCGATATCTCATACATGGAGGTCAAAGTACAAAAAATAAGCAACATGATTGTGAAGCATTGCAGATGGAAGGAGAAGGTAGGAAGGAAGGGCAACATCAATTGTTGAGGAGCACACACCCTTCTCTATTTTATAGAGCTAATGCAAAAGGGAGGCAGATTGATCTGCGCTTTGAGGGCAAGGGAAATATTTCCCACCTATATGTCCAGTCTACTCTTGACATTGATGTCTCACTACAAGGAGGCATTCCACCCGGGAGGTCACCAGATCTAGAGAGGATGAGAGACATCTTGCCTCTTTGTTCACCACTCTTGGATTCCAGAGGGGTGAAGATTTGGGAGGATGACTTTGGCATGAGGGATATCAAGGTAACATGCAGCAACATGAGAGGAGCTTCATATGCCAAATCACCAGTGCTGTCTCTTAGGAGGATTGATCCATATTGGAGGTCTCAACTCTTGGTAGAATACCCTAAGGATCCTTGTGCTTGCATGATTCTTGATGACACTGATGGAGATGATCGATATATGGTGGATTATGTGGTCATCTATTTTTATGGCAGAGTCTTCTTGACTAGAGCTTCTAAGCTCAAGGAGAAGCTGCTACATGCAGCACATGAGGACTTCTTTTCCATGCTCTTTGATGCATATCTTTCCTTGGCAGAGGAGTTCATTTGGGAGGGCATCCAACATAATATATTTCAGGATATGGAGAGATGCATAGCCTGGATGGTGATAGATATGATGTCACAACCACTTCCCTACTCTTTGGAGGTGAGGGAGAATTTCCGGTTGAGCCATTTCAGCTCATGGTCCCAAGTACATGGTGGAGAATGTATAATTCCACATTATGTTTTGTACTTCTCTACTTTATATGAGAAGCATGTTGTACCAAGGAGGATTATCCCTTCTTTCATATTGTATGATGATGTACTTGAAGCCATTCGTAGCATTGAGATTGGCTATCTCATTGGTGGTTTATGGGGGAAGCCACATGATTTTTGGTGTGCACCATTGACACCACTTTGTAATTTCATTTTTTTATCTTGTAAAATGATTATGGTAGAAATAAAGTGGCTGGAAAAGCACTTGTTATTGTTTTATTGGATGCAGGCAAAGGATGCACTGCGCTGGTTCCATGTAAGGAACCTTGATCCACTTTCCAGTTGTCATATGACAACTTGTTTCTATTGGTTTTTACTTCCATGTATGGCTGATATTTTTATGTTCATTGGGAGCTTTGTTTGGAGAGTGGGATATGAGTTGGAGATTCCCATTGGGAGTATTATTCTCCCTACCTCGCATGATGCATGTTTCAGGAGAAGCAATGGGCAGCCCATGATTGCCAAACTACATCTCTTTTCTTCATGTGGGAGGTGTTATCACTCAGATTTTCCTTGAAGTTGTTGGAAGAGGAAAGGGGTCCAAGGTAACCACAAACCAACTTTTAGGTACAGAATCTAGCCAATCTGTACCCAGAGAGGGCTCTCTCTGTAAGATTTAGCTTGGTTTTGAAAGATATTAGGCTAGTTATGAAAGTCTAGGGATTTTGATTGAAATTGGGTGATGAACTTCGATAGCAGAGGGTAAGACTGAGTAATTTAGTCCATTGGGCTAATGGAGTCAAAGAAGATGGCTTAACTGGATTTAGTTTCTTAACAAGGGATGGTTTCACAGGGCAAGGTAATCAAATAGGGAACAATTAAAGATCTTAAATAAATGGAATGGACTCGAAATGGGTGAAGGGAAATTAAGAATCCTTCAATATATCATTATCAAAGAGAAATTAAGAGTTCTTTATCAAATAATACAAATGGAGAAACTAGAAAACAAGAGCAATTAAGAATTCACTGTTTAAACTAGTTTGGAAGAAAACATTAAGAACAACAACGATTGAAAACAGATTACACTTAAGCACTTTCTGAATTATTCATTTTCATTAATCATTTAGATATGAAACATAAATGGTATAGTAAATAAGTATAAAAATTTAAAACATAAGAGATATATGACTTATTGATCCGTTTTTTATTCAAGAATCTTGTGAAAAGTATTTTGCAACAATTCCTGATCTAGCTAGCCATGCAAAAATTTTCCAACAGCACTTTATTCCAAAGTAATCAATATTACAACAAAATCTATGAATTCCACCCCCCCCCCCCCCTCAATACTTCAATTGAGGGAGTATTTATACAAAGAATTATAAAAAATATCTCCTAACAAAATGAGATATAATCTTGGATGACTCATGGATATATTACAAGAAAATAGAGAGAAATGGTCTCGTAGATAAGAGAAAGGATAACCGATGTTGTGTTGTTTCCTTCTTTTGAGAATGTGCTGGAGGAAGGCCCTATGATTGGGCTTGCTGCTGTCCTATTTAGTAATTCTATGCTGGCTGCTCTGTTTTACTGATACTCTTTACCTATACTGATACACTTTGACTTCTTTTCGATCTTTGTTTATCCTTTTTATCATGTCTTACTGTAGTAAATAATCAAATTTCATGCAAGGATAATATTTACAAAAGTTCTAACATCTCTTCCCACCATTTAGCTTCCGGTATTCTTGTTCTTTACAACTTCCTCAGAGTTTCTTCTGTCTCTGTATATCTGAAGAAAGTAAGCTGAATTGGGAATAAATGCTTTACCTCATGCTCGAGATAAAACAAAATTTCCAATTTGTTATGAAGAATTTTTCCTGTAGGCAATGTTGCTACTGTTGATTAACTAGTTGAGGAGCTAGCCTGATTGTCCGCATGCTTGTTCAATGTCTTAACATAGTTTTTGAGGCTCATAAGTTTATCCTTTGAAATTAAAGGACTTGGCAATCCTTTACTCTGCAAAATATTGAATCTCTCTATAAAGGAATTGAATTCTTCATGCATATCAGAGCATCTTCTTTCTAGATTCTGCATCAGAGTTCTTTTAGTAAAAACTCTTTTAATCTCCAAAATTGTTCCTGTTCTGTCTTGGATGCCTAGTTCTTCAAGTTGATATTTGTTCTTGGTATTCAAAAAGTGAATAAGTTCATTGGCTTCTTCAGGCATGTTTCCTAATTCTTCTCTTGCCTTTAAAATTTCTTCTAGAGCCAATTTAATTAAATCATTCTACTCATACATTATTTGGATTGATGGTCAGACATCTTCTATTAACTGAATGATGTTGTCCCAAAGAATTTCTTTTATTTCCTTTAAAGGCTTCTCCAATGTGAGATCCTTCTCCAATGCTTTGACCAATTTTTCTAATCTGTTGACCTCTCTTATTTTTTCTGCAACACTTATCTTTGAGAGATCACATTTTTGTTCTAAAGTAGTGAATTGTACCTTTTTTCTCTGGAGCTCTGTCACTTTTGGAGCTCTTCCATTTACTTTATTAATTCTTCAGTGCTTAAATTGGAAGTGTTGACCTGTGATATTTTTGTTGGCTGACCTGTTGTTGTTGTACCTGTAATTACTTCTGCTGTAGATGCTAGAATGTTTGCCTGCTTGTCTTTCAATGCCTTTTCTAGCTCTTTTTCAGTTTCATTAAGTTGCTCATTCAGTTTCAAGAGTAAATCCATCAATTCTTCTTCAGAGTTTTGCTTTATGATTTTTTCAGTTTGTGGATGCCTTGAAGATGGCAACTTCAACTGTTTCCTTAAGGCTGTAATATCATCATCTTTCTTCTTAATCAAGGCTTCTATACCTTTGACATATTTGGGATTATGACCCAATCCAATAATTATTTCTTCCAAAAGTCGTTATTATGTTGTCCTTAGCCTGAGAAGAGGCTTTTTCAAGATGCAATTGAGCATTAGTATTCTCCAAAGAATCCTGTAATTTTTGGGTCATCATTGATTTATCAGTCAGAGTAGAATAAATCATTTCACCTATTTGTTTATGCAGCTCAATCTGATCCAAAGGATGAATATTCTTTGCTATGACTTAAAAATTGGTTCTGATATAATCTGTAGTTGTTTGAGGCTATTTCACTTTGGGTTTGAAGTGACTCATTACCATTTTACCTTGCTGGATGTCATAGGCTGACATCAATCTTTGTTGATTTTTAGGAGCCATCTTCAAATATTGATTGTAGACTTGAAGTCTTAGTGGATCATTTCTGGCCTTTATACTTATAAATGTCCTTTTAATATTCCAGGCATCCTTCACAGGTGGCTTGAAAGAAGATACTTCTATACTTTGTTTCCTTTGTAGTTCTTTTCTCTGAGAATTAGTGGATGTCCCACTGATTGTACATGTTTGCTGACTACCTAATTCTTCTCTCCTCTGACTATCAGGGATTTCTTGAACAGATTCTACTTTTGGAAGAGGATTTAATTTTTTTATTTTAACATCAGGTTGTTCTGAAGATCCACTAATAGGGGTAGTTGCTTCTGCATCTCTCTTTTTACCTTTTTCTACATTGAGAGGAGTTTGTAAAACTGAAATTTCTGCCACATTAATCTGAGTAGGAGAAGTCTATATTTGGCCCTGTTCCTTAGAAGTTTCAGGTTGTTCTGTCATTGTGAATTTTTCTGTAACTTGTATATCAGCCTCCTTATCCTTCCCTTTAGATGCTAATGTAGCTAATGCACTGATTTCCTATAAATTTTGCTGAGAAGTTCTAGCAGAAGAAGGACCAATTCCTATTCTTTGCACCTGTCCAAAAGAGTCTAGGTCAAGTATTTTTTCAAGGTATTTTATAACATTTTCAACACTGACCTGTTCACTATCTTGTTCTATCAATGTTCCTTCCATCCATTCATCCATATTGGCATATTGTTCAATTTCTGGAATCCTATGATGAAGGTATGGTGACAATTTGTTTTTCATCCTCCTATCACAAATAAAGTTGTTTGGGTCATAAGCTACCTAGTAGAAACTTTTTTGCAATTTAAGATAGTCTTCTAGGATCCTTTCAGCTTCTTTTTTTGCATCTCTAGAATTGCAGACAAAAGGACCTAATTGAATCTTAATTCTGAGTTGAGCTTTTTTATTTGCATTGCAAAAATGGACTATGTCTGAATTTATCATCTGTCTAAAATACTCTAAGGCAAAGAGTTTCATTGGGACATATTTTTGTAACTTGAAAGGACATAGCTCACACCCATATATTCTAATTTCTGTATGATTCTGGTATAGGTACCAATCACCTATCTTGTATTGCTTTGAGAGTTGGAGAATTTTCTTCATGTCATTATTGACCCTAGGAGGGGAGACTCCTGTTAATAAAGTGGTTGCAAGGTGCACAAATCAGTAAATGAACTCATTATAAGAATAAGGAGAATCAGAGGAATTATGAGTGACTGTAGACCAAAAGATTACAGACCTAGGATTTCCTTTGGCATCAAGTTTCTTGACCTGGAAAGGGAAACTCTGTGATTGATAGTAAAGCATGAGATGGTATATAACAGAGGAATATTTGAACACTTTTTCATTTTCCAATTTCATGAACTGATCATGGATTTTATCAGCAATGTAGGAATAAAAATCATATTTGACAGCAGGGGGCTGTCCAAGGGTAAAAATGGACAACAATACTAGCGTTAACTGATCAACATATTCACTAGTATTGAAACCCATTACAGAGGATATCATATTCAGAATGAGTCTTCCCACATTAGTGAAAAAGGTATAACCATAAGGGGGAGGGCCTTTGGGCTGATGTTCTGGAAACATGAAGGTTTGGAAAAGGCGATTTAACTCTTCTCGGGATAAATTGGCCGATTTCTCAAGTAAATCTCCCATGGAAAGGGGAGTTTGGGCTTGACCAGCTAAAACTGTAACATTTCGTTGATAGACTGAGCAGTTATTGGGAAAAGGATGGTTTAACTCGGGGACATGACTGCTCGTTGATTGGGATCATAATTGGCATGGCAGTAATAGATTATTTCAGGAAAAATGTGGAAGGAGGGTAAAAGGTACATTGGAAGATTGGATTCCCATAGTCCAAAGATGTCAGAGTCGTTAAGGTAGTTATCTCTGCAGTGGAAAAAAATTCGAAGAGGATTTTCGCTAAGGACGAGGTCTTTAATTCAGAAATCCCTATCTGCTAGAGGCAGATAGTCTAAATCTCTGTGAGGGGCATTGAGGGGTGCAACATTCAAAGCCATGGGAATTTCCATTTCTGGTTCTTGTGGATTTAGAAATGAATTCAGGTTTTGATAAAAAAAATAGGCACAATCACAGGTTTGGGATTACAATTGCAATTTTAGGGATTGCGGAATAAAATGAAGACCAATCTTGAACCCTATTTCAGTTTTCTTGTGTGGAATTAAAAAAAAAACCAGGATTTTGAAGAGTTCAATCGGAATTTGGGTAAATACCTATTTTCCGGGAAATAAACAGTGACGAAAATAGGTGTTGGCTATGGCAGACGAATTCTGGATTGCTCGACTGCAAATTTCCTCATCAAGGTGGCGGTTGACAATCTTCAAAGTTGGTTTTTGAAGTTTTGCATGGGACACTGGTCATTGTACAAAATAGTGAAAATGATGCGCATTGGTGTTTTATTTGCAAAGTCAAAGGTTGGTGGGTTTTTTTATTTTTTAATAGATGACGTCAGCAAGTACGATGGCTTTGTCACAGGAGGCAAGCGGTAAGCGGTATTCATCGCACAGCTTTTGGGGACAGGCGGTTTTCAATGGAGGGCGAGCGATTCCATACAATACACGACACGTGGTGCGGCACTGTTCAGAAAACCTCTTAGCCATCGCATGTTATCGTTCGGACGTGGAGGCGCAGTGATATGGACGACAACTGTAGATCTTGGATTGGTTGATCGAACAGTCGTTGGGAAAGGAAAATGACGGGGAGTTAATAGGGCGGGCCCAATGTAATTAAGTGTGAATTAATCGCATCGGGGGGTATTATTATTGGTCAATTAGGTTATTAATTAACCATGAGGGTTAATTAATTCCTTTTTATACGGTGGAGTGTCGGGTTTTTTTATTAATTGGAAATTCAACCAATTAATCATTTTTAATAATTGTATGGTTATTTTTCAACCAAAGGGGCGGGATATATAGTATTTGGGAATTTTATTATTAAATTAATACAAGGAAAAGGGGGAATTTTCATAGGGATTTAAATAATAAAGTTAAAAATTAATATGAAAAATGAATAGAAGCGCTAAGTGTAAAACATTAGGTTAATGTATTTAACTTATGCTTGCATGAATAGGGTTTTTTGTGAAATATTGCATAATTTTTCTAAGTAAAATGGGATTTTACTTAGGAAAAGATTTTTTGGATGTGAATGAATGATCTTATGAATGGTTTTAAGTACTTAGGATTTTCCAATTATTGGGTAGAGGGTCTGGTCCCTCCAAAAGTCAAGGAAATGCCTTGAGCCCCTCTAATTTTCAAATGCCTTAGTACTTAGGGGAAATTAGTGAAATTTTTAGGGGAAAATGAGAAGGGAGGTTAATAATTTGTTTTTTTCTTTTCTTGAAATTCTTCCAGTGTAGTGTCTACCTTTTCACTTGTGATGAAAGTAAAGATTTAACACATCTAGAGTCATTATCCATCACATGTAATTTTGCAACAACATCTACCTACCCTACCTACTTTACCCTACCATTTTTTCTTCTTTATTAGGGTGCACTTGGACTGGCAAACCCTTATCACACTTTTTCTTTTTACATGTAGAAATCTATCTAATTCTAACCTTATTACATCCAAGGGCTCAGATTAAACTGTTGAGCTCCTTTTATTTACTCTACCTATCTACTTATCTGCCAAGATTAAACAGTTTGGTCAGATTTTATTCTCTATCTCTAAAACATAAAATTGAAAGATGAACTAGCCAAGCTTAAACTGTTTGACTGTTCGTAAATTGCTGCATAAAATACAAGTTGCACACAATTTGTTTATTTACATAAGAGTAAAAAGTAGTGGCATTTAGACTTTCTCACTTTCCTTGGCCTTTCTTTTGGTGGGGTTCATTTTATTTTTACTTTTTTGGCCATTTTTATTTTTTCACCCTTTGATTTTTCTTTTAGGGTATAGCCTCTTTACATTTTTTTATTTTTTTTTATTTTTTGACAATATGGAAAACCTTTGCAACAAGAAAAGGTATGAACATATTACATATCTCATCAACTCAATCATGATATATGACACCTATTGGTATAGGAGTCTAACACTAGCTCCACTTGGGGATGGATTTTCCTGATGAAAAGTCATGAACAGCAGGTCAGTTGTCCTCAAAATGATTTTGACTGAACCATGGAATCTTCTTCTGCTTGTTACTTTATTGTATGTATGACAGTAACACTTCTGAAGAGTGTAATACCCCCAATTTGTGTGTTGAATTTTTGAAAGTTAGACATTGAACTTTAAGCCTAAAGGGGGTGGACCCCAAGGGCTAAGTATGGTATGAATGTATTTGCATATCTTATTTGAGGAAATAAATAAAATGATTGTGCATTTTGACCAAGATGAGAATTTGAGATCACTTTCCAAATCCATGAGGATGGATAAGGCAATAAATCCCCAAAAATCTTTCAAAAATCCTTGAAAGAAATTTATTTAGATTTGAGGAGGAATCTAAATTTCCCCAATGAAGAGGAGTAGTTGGGAAGAGGTGAGAAAAAGCTGGAAAAGCTGAGGAAAAGCTTAAAGCAGCTTTAAAGAGTCCCAAAATGGGAAGCCTAGGCTAAACAGGAAAGAAAGCATCCCGCTATTCTGGACGCAGAATTAGAAACATGCTTTGGGGAATTATGAGCTTAAATAAGCTGCTTCTAGGCAGATCAGGGGTTGATCTGTTCTAGGAGGTGATCTCTGCTCGGGGGTGAGTCCTGGGAGACAAAGAGGACTCTAAGGTTGGGAGGTTGGTCATTTGCAGATTGTGGTATGTTCTGAAATTTTTGTTATTTTACTTTCTGATGGTATGAATTGGCTACATATATAAAAATAAATTAAATGGTGTGATTGATGTTAGTACTACATTTAACAGAATCCATCCTAGGGCATTCACCTTCCAGATTCTGTTTAGTTGTAGACCAGAAATCCATAGAGTAGAAACCCCAGAAGCTCTAAACCAAGTGTGGTCTAAATCTGAAGTTACTCAATCTCTATGGAAAAGGAATTATTATCTTGTTCTATGTAGATACAAGGTGATATTATATTTGCACAAGTATATTAGAACAATATAGTAATAGAACAAAGGCAAAGAAAGTAAAGACATTAGAAACAAAATTTCGAGATTTTTTCTAGATAAAGAGGCGCTTCTTATTTATATGGGTATTAGGGCAGTCATAGCAATTATAGGGTATATTGTGTTTAAACTTACCTCTAACTCTTGAGAAAGAAAAAAATATTATAGCAATGGATTAAGTCTGTGTTGAATGTACACTATCTATTGAACTCCTGAATACCTGTATGAGCACCTAACAAAAATATATATATGAACCAAGTATCATAGACTTAACAAGAAAACGAAAATATAAGTGCTGCGACCTAGCATAGCATCATTTTATATATCTCTGCATAAAATAAAACGAAATAGTCACGAGCTAAAATAATGACAATACATGTATATATGTACATTAAAATTTAACACGTAAGCGTAGTGAGTTAAACTAAAGACTCTTTGACATTGAACAATTGCAACATATACTATGATGAGAACATATATATATATATTCATAAGGATCATGAACCAACCCAACTAAGTCATTTTAATATCGACTAAAAATGAGTTATATATATATGTGAACGATGTATGGCGAGAGGAAGAAATAACTAAGAATCGGCTATGTTAAAATGGAGTACATACATGAGCCCTACGTCCATTGGAATCCAGCGTATAGTCAACAATATTAATGTGTGTAGATTATCAAAAAAAAAAAAAAAACCAACTGTGAACACGCCGAGAGCTAACAGTATCACGTTTCCACATTGCATATAAACGCTGAGAGTGAAAAAAAAATAGTTCGTCTCCATACTGCTTGCAATACACCTGATATATGAGTAAAACGGAGAAACAAAAAAACCTGAATTCCGAGAGATCAAATAACCTCCCTTGGTAAACCATAATAACCATTCATTAAGCCGTATGCTCGTTCACTGTAATACCGTGGAAGGAAACAGTTGTTGGCGGCAGTTTAGGGTTTTGTTTAAATATGATATGTAGTTCACAGGACTGAATAACGAGTTATATTTAATATATGATTCGAAACCAACAGAGGAGTTGTATTATCTACCTACCATAGGGATATCAATTATATTCTGAACAATCATATGTTAAACAGGAAGAGGCCACACAATATAAGACAGAACGCGCAGCTAATCCCAATCAACGCTTAAAACGATAAATTGACCCACAGATAACCATGACCAATTAATCAGCCTGGGGCCGAGTATATCGGGATGACCGAGTGTTAAGGCGTGACGCCATGTTCGTTTAAGTGAAAGAGACTACTATCCTTTAAAAACAACAGAAGTAATGAGGCGAAATCGTGTTGAGGGAAAAAGGTTACCCATGGAGGAGCTCGGCTCTTCCTCTGGCAGGGTTGTGGAATCCGTAACGCCTCTGCAACGAAATAAGTCCTGGAAATAACCACAGATTTCAAACAAAACATATAACAATAAGGTAAGTGCGTAAAACTCTGCTATCCTTCGACCGAGCCGAGAATAACTGAGAGCCAGAGCTCGCCTTCGACCGCGTTCAATAGGTTAACAGACAAAAAATTATATTACAATTACGAATTTCAAAATAAAACTAAACCCGGAGCCCTGCTGCCAGGAAACGGAGATCAGGCATCGATAGAGGGAAAACTGGGTGAGGGCCCTTCTTAGCTGCGATGCATACTGAGTGCAGCCCAGAAACCCCATTATCTACACCCTCTGCACCAAAGATTCATCGACGGTTCAGATACAGCGTTATAAAGAGAAAAAAAAATACCAGAATAAGTTGCAGAACATAAGACGACAGAATATCACGCGGAAAATCGCATACCCTCAGACTGATTTGATTCTCCTGTATCCAATCCCCCTTAGATCAGCTCCCGCAGTGAACAAGCTAGAAACAAAACAATCATCCCAACCAGAGTGAGACTCCAACTGAAAACGGAGCTAGATAAATAGGGAATAAGCCGCAGAGTGATAATGGAATGTAGGCCACCACGATCAGTCAGAAGGGTGGGAGAAACCCTATTTCCGCTGCCCTAGAAGGGAAAGGAATCCCCAGGTCGATTTGGGAAACCTCGGTTCATCGACAGCGGTGTACTCGATGAAGTGAAAAAGTTATAAACCAGGTACTAAACTGCACAAACCAGCTCGCACAGTACTGGGCCGCGCAGGAGGGCCAACGTTCACTCTAATCGTAGCATATGGACTGGGCCTGGGCTCGTAAACGTTGGTGTCTGGTACTTCGAACGCTGGTGTGAGACGCCATCCCTACATTCCAAAACGTTAGTCCTCGTGATAAAATTCCTCACGTTAAATCAAAACATGACAGTTGGAAGCAGTGCCCCTCATAACACATCACTAGTAGCGTGCCTGCAAAGTTAAACGGAAACACCACCGTGATGATATCAATATAGGAAAAATAATAATTAAAAACAACACCACCGAATTGTGGTTATAGGTTACGGGTAGCTGGAAATGAGTAGTGGCGGAATGCGCTTAGTGAATAGTTGAATCCCGGTCAAAACCAGTAAACCGCGTGGTTGTGGTACAACGAATAGCCGCTTCTCGGTTAGGTAAGCACCGTGGTGATCTGGCCACCTTTAACTATTTACCATAAACCGCTATGAGCACGTAACCAATGAACTGTGTACACAGAGGTTTTCCATGAGTTAATAGCATCGGTTTGGTACGCGTTCAATGATATTGTTGACTGGAGTAATTATAATGGAAATATATATATATGCCATATGTATAATGGTGCGATCGAGTCATTATAGAAAAATAACGAAGAGAGGTTTGGATATATGGGATGTACATCTATAATGATATATATACATATGTGTGGACGCACAGAGATGAACCCGAGGTGTTTTATTGGTATGTAGGTACTATATGTATATATGTGGGAATATATATATATAGGTGAAATGTTTTATTGGTATGTAGGTACTATATGTATATATGTGGGAATATATATATATAGGGGAAATGTTTTATTGGTATGTAGGTACTATATATGTATATGTGGGAATATATATATATATATATATGTGAAATGTTTTATTTGTATGTAGGTAATACATAGATATATATATATGTGTGTGATAATATATATATATATATATATATATATATATATAGATATATATGTGTGTGTGTGTGTGTGTGTGTGTGTGTGTGTAAGCCAAAGATGTATATGTATGTGATTAAGAATAATATAAGTGGAATGTCCCATGGTTTTATAAATATAAAGATGCTAGATGAGTAGAGAAAAGTTTGTCAAGAGGGCATTATAGTTAAAAGTTCGAACTCATTATTCCACTCGCTAGGTGAATAAAGAGGAAACCCCAACATATCGAAAAAAAAAAAAAAAAAAAATTGAAACTGGAGGTGTGACAAATGGTATCGGAGCCCCAGTTACAACAATTTGGGCTGTCAATTTGTGCTCACTGAGTATTACATATTTTGGTTTTCTGAAATTTTATAAAATTGTGCTAATCTATGTTGTAAGTGTGTACAGTTGAAATGGCTAAAGGTGAAGGAATTTATGTGGATCTGCGTGATGAGTTTGCTACTCCAGATCCCAATGCCCCGGTAATGGCTATGTTGCACATGCTGCAACGAGAATTGGCTGAACTGAGAAGCCAGAATGACATGCTGTCATCAGCCAGTAAGGAGCAGGAAAAGCTCATCAGGGAACTAACTTCCCAGAACAGTCAGGAAGGTGAAGGTTCCGGAAAAAGGAAGATGGATGAGTCTGATGATGATGATGCTGCTAGACAGCAACATAAACTGAAAAGAGAATTGCAGGGAGAATTTAGAAAGATCAAACCTCCTTCCTATGATGGGGAGAAGGAGGAGGATGCTGAAGCTTGGTTGTTGAACATGATCAAGTATTTTCAAGTTTATGAATATGAGAGCAATCTGAAGGCTAGATTAGCTGTGTACCAGCTACAAGGAAAAGCTACACTGTGGTGGGAAGAGACAAAAATGGTGCATGCCATTGATGAAAAGATAGTTACTTGGGAAGATTTTCAGACTAAGTTCAAAAGTCGTTATTTGAATGAACGTTATTATGATGATAAAGCAAAAGAATTCCATGAACTTAGACTAGGACAGCTCACTATTGATGAGTTTTTCACTAAGTTTACTAATTTACTGAGGTATGTCCCTTACATTAGGGAAGAAAAGGCAAAAGTGCAAAGGTTTTTAAATTGTTTGCCCACTGTGTACAAGGAGAAAATTGAATTTGACAATCCAAAAACAATGGATGAAGCTGTTAGAAAAGCAAGATTATGCTATCAGCAGTTTAAAGGTAAAGCTGAACAAGGGAAGAGCTGGCTGAACAAGGGTGAGTTCAAAGGTAAAATACCAAAACCAGCATATCTAAGAAATTTTGGTAGAGATCATCAGCGGAAAAAATTCAATAAACCAAAAGAAATTCAAACTGCTCAGTCCCAAGTGGCTTCAAAACCAGTAGAAGGGAACAATAAAAAGGAAGGGACAGTCAGAATGAAGGAACCTTTGAAATGTTGGGGCTGTGGAGAACCCCATATGATGAGAGACTGCCCCCACCGAAATATACACCTGATCAGCAGAGAGCGAGAGGCAACAACTGTAAATGACATAGCCAGAAATATACCAACTATAAGTGCAGCCCTGGAAAATCGACAAGCAGAGCATCAAGCAACCATGGTGGAAATGGAGGGTAAGATTTCTGACCTACCTGTTACTGTTTTGATTGATCCAGGTGCTTCTTTGAGTTACATTAGTCCTGGAATTGTAGAAAAATGTAAAATTAAACCTGAAAAGTTTCAGCAGTCATGGTTGGTACAGCTAGCCACTGGAACTAAGAGAAAAGTCACACATAAATTGCCTAAAAAAGCAATACAATTAAATGGCTTTGCAACAGAAGTAAATTTGAACATATTGCCATTAGGATCCTATGATCTGCTGATAGGAATGGATTGGCTAGAAAAGAAGAAAGCTCTAATGAACTGCTGGGATAAAACCCTGCATTGTGTGGATGAGGAAGGGAAACCTTTTATACTTAAAGGGAAACCAAAACCCATTGTAGTAAGACAAATATCAGCCTTACAATTGAAAATAACAGCTAGAAAAGGATACCAAGTCTATGCAGTGCATGTAGAAGAAATAGAACAGAAAACTGAGGAAGAGTTACTGGATGCTATACCAGTCATCAGAGAATTTAAGGAAGTCTTTCCCAAGGAAATCCCTCATCTTCCCCCTCAAAGAGAGATTGATTTTTCTATAGATCTGGTGCCGGGAGCTACACCTATTTCCCGAGCTCCTTATCGGATGAGCCCGCCAGAACTGATGGAGCTGAAGATGCAGCTGCAAGAACTATTAGATAAGGGTTACATCAGACCAAGTGTGTCTCCATGGGGAGCACCTGTGTTATTTGTTAAAAAGAAGGATGGAACCTTTAGGATGTGTATTGATTATCGTCAACTGAACAAGTTGACCATTAAGAATAGATATCCACTTCCTAGAATTGATGATCTTTTTGATCAAGTGAGAGGGGCCTCAGTCTTTTCAAAGATTGACTTAAGGACTGGGTATCACCAGCTCAGAATCAAAGAAGAAGACATTAGCAAAACAGCTTTCTGAACCTGGTATGGACACTACGAATTTGTAGTCCTACCTTTTGGTCTGACAAATGCCCCTGCCACATTTATGTGCTTGATGAACAGTGTGTTAAACAAGTTTTTGGACAAATTTTTTCTTGTGTTCATAGATGATATCTTAGTCTATTCTAAAAATGAAGATGAACATAAGGAACATCTGAGAATAGTGTTGCAGACTTTAAAAGAAAACCAGCTATATGCCAAGTTCAGCAAATGTGAATTTTATAAAGATAAAATTCAATATCTTGGTCATATTATTTCTGAAAAAGGGTTGGCAGTTGACCCTGAAAAGATAAAAGCAATTAAGGAATGGCCAGTTCCAACTGATGTGTCAGCAGTAAGGTCATTCATGGGGATGGCAGGCTACTATCGTAGATTTGTGGAAATATTTTCTGCCATAGCACATCCCATCACTTCATTGCAAAGAAAGGGTGTCAAGTTTGTGTGGACTGAAAAATTTCAAAACAGTTTCGAGCAGTTAAAACAAAAACTTATTTCAGCCCCTATATTAAAAATTGTTGATCCTGATAAAGAGTTTGTTGTATGTACAGATGCTTGCAGAGATGGGCTGGGAGGAGTCCTGTTGCAGGAAAATTCAGTTATTGCATATGAATCTAGGAAACTGAAAATGCATGAACAGAATTATAGTGCATATGATTTGGAATTTGCAGCTGTTATCCATGCTTTAAAAATGTGGAGGCATTATCTTCTGGGAAAGAAGTTCACATTGATGACTGATCATATTAGTCTTAAATATTTTTTTTTCTCAAACTGATTTGAATGCAAGGCAAGCCAGATGGCTGTCCTTTTTAAGTGAATTTGATATGGACATAAAACATATCAAGGGGAAAGAAAATAAAGTTGCTGATGCATTAAGTAGAAATGCTTGTCAACATTTAAACAACATTGGGAGTAGTGCCCAGATGGAGATAGAGGAATTGGTGGGAAAAGCAGTAAATCAAGATCCCAACTATGAAGCATTATTGGTGAAACTACAGAAAAGGGATAAAATCGATTTCACTAAAAACCAAAAAGGGCTGCTCTATTACAAAAACAGGTTGTATATTCCAAATATAGAGTCATTGAAAAGAGAAATTCTAGATGAATATCACAAACAGCCCTATGCCGGACATCCAAGATACCAAAAGATGTTAACAGCCTTGAAGAAGAAGTTATTCTGGCCAGGAATGAAGAGAGATGTGGCAGAATATTTAAGTAGGTGTATGGAATGTCAGTTAGTCAAAGTTGAGCATCAACACCCACCAGGGCTATTAAACCCTTTGCCGATTGCAGAATGGAAATGGGACACAGTTTCCATGGATTTTATAACAGGATTACCCAAAAACAAATATCAGCATGATTCGGTAATGGTAGTAGTAGACACTCTCACCAAAGCTGCCCACTTTATACCAGTAAAATCTACCTTTGGAACAGCTCAGGTAGCAAATGTTTTCCTAAAGGAGATAGTAAGGCTTCATGGAGTTCCCAAGGTGATTGTCTCAGACCGGGACGCTAAGTTCACAGCAGTGTTTTCAAAAGGATTGTTTGCAGGAATGGGTACTAAGTTGAATTTTAGTACTGCCTATCACCCTCAAACTGATGGGCAAACAGAAAGGACAAATCAAATTTTAGAGGATATGCTGAGAATGTACGTGATGGATAGACCATCAAAATGGGAAGAGTATATGCATTTAGCTGAGCTTGCCTATAATAATAGCTACCAATCCTCTATTAAGATGAGTCCATTTGAGGCACTCTATGGGAGAAAGTGCCGTACTCCCTTGAGTTGGAGTCAACCAGAGGATAAACTGGTGTTGGGACCAGATGCACTACAAGAAATGGAAAGAATTGTCAAGCAAATACAAATAAATATCAAGACAGCACAAGATCGCCAGAAAAGTTATGCTGATAAGAAAAGAGTGCACCGAGAATTCAAAGTGGGGGATCATGTGTATTTACGCATCAAACCCAAAAAGAGCACACTTTATGCTGGAAGTTGTGCAAAACTTGCACCTAGATATTGTGGGCCTTTTGAGGTGTTAGAAAGGGTGGAACCAGTGGCTTACAAGCTGGCCTTACCACCACATGTTAGAGTGCATAATGTATTTCATGTTTCATTATTAAAAAGATATGTGCATGATGCTTCTCACATAGTTGATTGGAATGTTGTACAGGTGGAACCAGAAGGGGAGTTTCTGCCAGAACCGCTTCAAATATTGGAGCGGAAAGAAATTGAATTGAGAAACAGAACAGTGGCCAGAGTAAAAGTGCAGTGGAAGCACTTTACTGCTGAAGAAGCCACCTGGGAAAGGGAAGCTGAAATGATGGAGAAATACCCATTTTTGTTTAACTGAACTCTAGTAGCTAAATAATAACACCGAGGATGGTGTTTATTTTCAGAGGGGGAATATGTAATACCCCCAATTTGTGTGTTGAATTTTTGAAAGTTAGACATTGAACTTTAAGCCTAAAGGGGGTGGACCCCAAGGGCTAAGTATGGTATGAATGTATTTGCATATCTTATTTGAGGAAATAAATAAAATGATTGTGCATTTTGACCAAGATGAGAATTTGAGATCACTTTCCAAATCCATGAGGATGGATAAGGCAATAAATCCCCAAAAATCTTTCAAAAATCCTTGAAAGAAATTTATTTAGATTTGAGGAGGAATCTAAATTTCCCCAATGAAGAGGAGTAGTTGGGAAGAGGTGAGAAAAAAGCTGGAAAAGCTGAGGAAAAGCTTAAAGCAGCTTTAAAAGAGTCTAGAAAATGGGAAGCTTTAGGCTAAAATTTGAAAGAAAGAAAGCATCCTGCTATTCTGGACGCAGAATTAGAAACATGCTTTGGGGAAATATGAGCTTAAATAAGCTGCTCCTAGGCAGATCAGAGGTTGATCTGTTCTAGGAGGTGATCTCTGCTCGGGGGTGAGTCCTGGGAGAAAAAGAGGACTCTAAGGTTGGGAGGTTGGTCATTTGCAGATTGTGGTATGTTCTGAAATTTTTGTTATTTTACTTTCTGATGGTATGAATTGGCTACATATATAAAAATAAATTAAATGGTGTGATTGATGTTAGTACTACATTTAACAGAATCCATCCTAGGGCATTCACCTTCCAGATTCTGTTTAGTTGTAGACCAGAAATCCATAGAGTAGAAACCCCAGAAGCTCTAAACCAAGGTTGGTTTAAATCAGCAATTACTTAAATCTCCATAGATATGTAAATATGATTTTGTTTTCTTTTGATATAAAGGGGATATTCTATGCTCATAAGTATGTAGGGTAATAGGGTTGCAAATTTCCTGAGATAATAAAAGAGCAGTAAAAACACTAGAGTGTACAATTCGAAATTTGATAGCTTAAGAAGAACACCTACTATGTGAAAGCGCTATATTATGTACAGTCATTAAAGTGCATATGGCACTATCGGTTTAATGCAAATCTTTGAAATAACTATGTAGTCCCAAAACTTAACTTAAAATTTAAGCACCTTACTCAAGTTAATATCGAATGCATTTAGATATATGCAACATAACCATGAAGCTAAACGCCGTGCGTGATGCGATAGTACAGGCTTAACAACCATTATAAATACACGAGGAGTGGGAATAATATAGAGGTGAACAATAGAAAATGCAAAGACATGAGTAGTTGAACCCTACAATTTTCCGGGCGAGTATTAAAAGCATTTTTTCGGACCGGCGTTACGTTAATAACTAACGAACTGAACAAAGGGGGCTATTCATGGCGTTCAGTTCCTTTTTAGACATCATAAGTAAAGAAATAGATGCTTAATAAAATGAGTACGAAAATAAATGTTCAACCAGCAGTATTCACCATGCATTGGACTATGAGTTACGATTATTTTGTTACTACCTTTCCATGTCTAACATATTAAAATCAGAAACAAATTTGGTAACGCCGAGCCCACCCTTCATATCTTATATATGCGACAGAGGTTCGATTTCAATTACGGTAATGTTCCAATGGAGAGACAGAAGAACGAATAAATAAACTCGTTCAAGGAATGCTGACTGATTACAAGTATAGACATAAAAACTGAAGTTAACTATTAAATTGACACGACGTGTTAACGTATCCAATTCTACGATGAAAGCGAGATCAACGAACAACCATGTATGAAAAAAATCAGAGCTATCAGCTCTACTATGTAAAGGCGGCAAGAATCCTAGAACGATAGGGGTAGATGTATCAGTTAGGGTTAGAAATTAGAGGAAGCAATAGTTATACCGATGCATGGAATTAAATATAACCTGTAACTTAAAAGGAAAATTCCGGCTACGTTAAAGTAACTGCGGCTCTGAAATTTGAATCCTGAGCGGTTACCATTACTACTAGAACCGAGCGGTCATCGTTGAATAATCGTTTTAAATGAACCCCTAGCGTTTCCAGGAGTGAAAAATAAACAACCATAAATCGCAGAAATAATACAGCGAGAGAGAAAGGTAGAATAGGTTGGAAAATGGCGAAGCGCTCCTGCATAAATTTACCAGGAGTCGACCTGCATTCGATAGAGAAGAAATCTAGAAGGGAAAATATCTTACAGTAGAATGATACTATGAAGAATCTTCTTCAGTTGATCGCTGAAAAGGAATGAAATGACATCTATTGTTTTATGGCGCCACAGCGTCCCTATGACTAACCCCCCTCGACCCTTACGGAGGCCGAACCCTCAGCGCAACCGGAATTGTGCCCAAATCGTTCCGTGAAGACTCTGTGCCTGGGCAACCTGTACATCAGGATGACCACAGAAATGAGTTAGCGGAAGGGTATAGTTAAATGCCAAAAATAGTTAAACGAACCCTGGGAGGAAAACTAACCCAGCTGTGCCACAAAACAAGAACAAATAAAATGGAAAACAGATAGATAGTAGGGAGGGTAATCCGACGAGAAATAAGAGTTACCGCCAGTGATGGAATCGGCAGACAGGACAACGAGTCTGCGCCATGGTAAGCAAAACCAGAACCGGCATCTTGAAACCTGAAATCTGCTACGAAGTCGCATAGTAAACCTGCACAACAGGTGAATAATAGAGTCTGAAATCAAGACGCAACCGAATCACTGGGTCTGAATAACATAGGGAAAAGAATTCACTCGAGGAAGGAAACCACGAAATAAGACCAGATATAAGACCAGAAATACCAATGCTATAAGAACCCTAAGGAATCCGGGGCAATGAAGGGATTATAACAAGAACCAGAAACCCTAGGGTTAAAGTCACCAAAGTACATGGGAACGCGGGTGCAGGGATGGCCGTAGAACCCCGAGACTTGACAAAAATCCCGAAGAAGATTCTCACCAATTCTGTTGCACAGCAACTTCTGCACTAATCGATAGGGTAAACCTTATTTACGGGTTTTCATGGTACTTGGAAAACCTATTGACAGCAAATACATCCAGCTGTTAATGAAAGACGTTCTCTGTCACGTCTCCCAGACCCAGCTTTTTACACATCTAACATAACTCAGATATTTTCCGCTTTAGCCGCCAGATAACATTCATATATAATTTTATACTGAATCACTTACAAATTCAGACTGTTATCCGGGGTTTAAATTCCTTTCAGTGCTTATAGACAGTCATGGAATATAAGAATTTCCATGAGAGTTTTTTTTTTTTGTCATATTCTAATATCTTTCTTACTTCCTTTCTGCTATGTACCATATATACTCAAGTTCTGCTGTAATATATTCTGATGTCACATTTTCCTATCATACATAAGAGCATCCCATTTATATCTATAGGAACCAATTAATATTTAATTATCTATTAGACTTATATATATCTATATATATATATATTACTTCGTATTTCTCAGGTTTTTCTTTTCAGAGTTTTGTCCAACTCTAGCTGATCGCTAGGCCCTTCCTCAAACTCTCCAGTTTGTAAGCCTTATAGCCTTTTCAGCCTTTTAAAGTTTCAGCACATCACGGTATAGATGTATGCGTCCACGTATACATCTATGTATATTCAGTTGACCTTCGTGGCTCCAACCACTTCCTCAGCAGTTTATATGGAAGGTAAATGGATGCTCTTTTCCTAGTATTTTTAACGAGGCTTACAATATCCTCTCTCACACAGACTTTTATCACACAATTACATTTTCAATAGGAATCTTCCCTTATTTTATTGTTACACTTAGTCAACATATTTGAGACTCTGGTGCAGATTCAACTATTCCATGGGAAAATTAGGAAACAGATCCTCTTGCTTCAATCAAATGGAAGTACAGAATACTGAACTGGATAGTTTAGAATCCCTAGTGTTAGATCCTCGTACTTAGCTAGGATTCAACTTCTGCTTTCATATATTTACATTTAATAGAATAATTTAAGGTCTTATTTCTACAATTCTTTCCATTGTAACTCAGCTGACATACTGAACCCCATGCTGCTATCATAGGGTTGTTGTTTCCTACTTTCTGTTATTGGTTACAGGGAATTCTGTGCCCTCAATATTGTTATGATAGGTTTAGTTGTTTGGTACTTGTTGTTCATGGGTACCGTTTTGTTAACATTTTCTGTCTATACACACAGCAATTACATATTCCTTTAAAAGACAGCAAGCTACACCTGTACATAGTTATTAGATTAGCTGTTCAAATGATCTACCATCTCTAACTTCATTACTACAAGGTACTCATCCCTATAATCCAACCATTTGTCTCTGCTATCAATAGCTTTGATTTATAACAATTCACATGAACAAATATTGATCTAAGATTTATATTGATCCATAACCCTAACAATTCATAAATTTTTAATAGAACACATAACATCACATTCATAAAACGAAGGAATATATTTATCTGAGACTTGAAGAGGCTCCACATAATTATGCATGCATACCTCTACTATGACCAGTCCTCCCAACCTTAGAGTTCATTTATCTCCATAACTCACCCCCGAGCTGAGATCCTCCAAGAACAAACTAACCTCAATATGTATTGGAGTAGGTTATTTAAGCTGTGCTTTCCCCAAAGCCTGTTTCCAATTCTGCGTCCAGAATTTCAGGATGCTTTATTCCTGTTTGCCTAGGCTTCCCTTATTTAGGGACTCTTTAAAAAAGTTTGCTTTAGCTTTTCTATCGACTTTTCAGCTTTTCTCACCTCTTCCCAACCTCCTCCTCTGCATTGGGAAATTTGAATTTTTTCCTCAAGAAATCTGAAATTAGAAATAATTTCTTTCAAGGATTTTTGAAGATTTTGGGAAAGAAATCTTTTCTTTCCATCACCTCATGGATTAGGCCAGTGAATCTGCTTTCTAAATACGGTCATAGTGCATACATAATATTTTATTTATTTTTCATAAATAAATAGTTAACCACATCCACACAATAATTATCCATTGGGGTCCACTCCCCTTTGGATTTATGTTCAAATGTCTCATTTGAAAAGCATAGAACTTGGGGGTGTTACATATTCCCCCTCTGAAATTAAACACCGTCCTCGGTGTTGACAACTATCTACTTAGTTTATTTTGAACATAATTATGAATGATGTTCCATCATCTTAGCTTCTCTGTTCCATGTAGCTTTTCAGCAGTAAAGTGCTCCACTGCACCTTTACTCTAGCTACTGTTCGATTTCGCAATTCAATTTCTTCCCGCTTTCATCGTTGAAGCGACTCTGGAAGGAAATTCTTCTTCTGGTTCCACCTGGACCACATTCCAATCAATCATGTGAGAAGCATCATGTACAAAAATTAAAATTTTTTTTTTTCAACGAGGAGACATGAAACATATCAGGAAATTTAATAAGCAATGGTAGGGCTAGTTTATAAGCCATTTGTTTCCCTCCTTTCCAACACCTTCCTCAGTGTTACCCTTTCACGTTGATTTCCAACTTTGACAAAGATTTCTTCTTCGTCCTTGATTAGTTTCCAGCAGAGTACTCTCCTGCTTCTACTCTATTTATTGATGCCTTATGTAGTTGGTTTTCTTCCTACTTCTTTGCAAGAAGTCTGTCTGGAAGATCTTTTATTCTGTTTTCTCTGTCCACAATTCATACCAATGTAAGTGATGTCATGTACATACAATTTATAATCCACAACAACATTTTGTATTTCCATAACTTAAGAAATTCAGTTATTAGTCAAACCGTTCAGGTTCATAATAGTTTAGTGCACTTTTAGTACACTACTTATCCTTTCTTATATTTTTCAGTGAGATTCTTTCCCCACGCAACTTGGTCCAGTTCAGCTTCTCTTGAGTTTCTAGGTGATTTATCTTCACCTTTTTCTTTTTTTTTGTTTCTCCTTGGTTCCAGAGTGTACACTTTCCTGTTACACACTTGACTAAACCATTTTACAACTTTTCATTAGTACTCATAAATGAAAGAAAATAATTGTATCATATGCATGATTATGCTTACCCTTTCTCATTTCATAGTTGTACTTCCAGCATCTTCTCATTGTTTTCTTTTGTTAGTGAATCAATTTAATTAGTAATAACTTATATAATTCAATTCTTACTTCGCACATGAATGTTTTTTTTTTTTTCCATGCTGTACATATTCCAATTATAATTTGAGGAAATTAATTATGTTCCATTGGATTTTTATCCATGCATGCTCATTTTCATAATCATTTTCCCATGTATATAAAAAAAAACAATGGTAGGTTTTCAATTCTACCCTAGCTAACTCACCTGGGAAAATTTGATTTATCCCTTCATTCATTCATTCATAACTCAATGTAAGGGATCTGCATTACATTATTTAATATGCAATGTTCCACAACTACCGAACCAATTATTTACTAGGTTTATAACTCATACTTAAGTTTACCACTTCATTATTTTCCATGTATATGAGCTAAAATATGTTTATCACAAAATATTTTAGTCATGACTTAAATATACTTGTCTTGAACCTCATCTTGGTAATTTTTCCACATTATACTTTTACCACTTAATCTACCACAATAGTGTCTTTCCACTTTACTTGCAACTTTTAAGGTAAATTCACTTTTAATATTCCCTAGTGAATTTTTTTCTTCTCCCTTAATCCCGTGGGTATAAATTGGAATTTTTCTAACCGAACTAAATTATCATGTATGAAGGTATTATATTCATACAACTCATCAAAGTTAACATTATAACATATAACAAGATCACCTATATTTATAATGTTAATTGTAGATTTAACTTATGTCCCACGTGCAATTTGTTTCCTTCTAATCTATCATTTCTCATGATAATTATTACTATTATATATATATATATATATATATATATATATATTTACTAGTTAATTAAGAATTTACAACTTATATTTAACATACCTCTATTAAATATAAATTGTCCTTTTTCTATTATACACCTTTCTCTATATATTCCAATATAACTTTCCTTTTCCTTTTGTTCCAATAACTAGGGTAACACATAGTACTATATAACATATTAGGAGCATATATCACACCTCCCAATTTTTTTTTCTCAGGATCCCAAAGTACTGTATCCACTTTGATCTCTATGTGTGATAATACCACTTACACATCTTGAATTTTAATCCAATTTTATACCTATATATTTATATATATATATAAATATATGAGTGTTGTCCTACTCACTCCAACCAATTATGGGAAATTATTAGTCCACTTAATTAAAAATTGTGTAACACCTACCAATTTTTTTTTTTTTTTGAAGACCACGTATTCCAGTTCCACTTAGCAAACTTTTTGTTTCTAGTTTAAATATAATTTATACCTATGGTGACTTTCAGTACCGAAGTTCACACTCTTTACTTATTAATTTCACCTAAAGTGCAATATGATAAACACCAATAAAGTGCCACGTTATTAATCCAATATATATATATATGTTTATATATATATAGATATTCAATACCCTAACCATATAAATCTAAAATGCAACTTGCTTCCAATCTAACATAGATCTCTATGTTATATATATATATATATATAAATGAATATGTGTTTGTTATTCTACCTATAATCTCACATATCACTTTATTAACTCCAACCTATACATATATGTTTATTTATATATATATATATTTAAATGTATATATATATAATTAAATAGGTATTTATTATTCGCCCCATACAAATCTAAAGTATACCTTTGTTCCCGCTCATAAAGGTTTATACGTCGTACCCGTATGTATATATATATATATAAATGTGGTTATTATCCCAACCATTAAAATCATTTCGTTTTATACGTTTTTCTTTCCAACCCGTCCCACTATGTAAGATTCACATCATTCATTTTGGTTCTTTTTAAAGCCACATAACCATAACATGATGTTATTATCTTACGACTTATATATTAGGGTTTAGATATTATGGGTTACGCCATCCACGTGGAGATCAAATGGGAAATGAGAACTGGCTCGGGCGTATGAAATCATTAGAGGAAACTTACACGATACGCTACGGTGGCGTGTACCTGCTTTCCTGGTTGTTTTTTTTTTTTTTTTCCGTGGGCATACTACCGGTTACTAATTTACCTCCGCCACAACAGTGCAAATAACAGTGATGTGAACTACCTCTGCTATTTTGCCCAAAACATTTTGTGTGTGACCGCCAGACATACGATTTCACATCTTTTCGCCACGTACTAATTTGAGAAGGTCGATTATATGCTGGAGTGTGCAGGTCGTGCACCGGAGCTGACGGCGGTCTGCATCTTCTTCCTTCCTCTGTGCTTCCAGCTCTACATGCCTTCAGTAAAGGTCACTGCAGCAAGACGAACGCACAGCCGTGCAGACCTCCCGCCGGTTCGATGCACGGAATTAGCGTTGCAGATAATCCATGAGTCCTAAGGGTCTTACCTACTCCACCTAACCTATAAAACCCTGCGACGAATTTTGTGCTACCAGAGGTCAACGCGGATTAGGGTTGAAGCCGTGATCAGTACGCCAACCCTGCAACGCTCTTTTGTGAGGGATACGGTAATTTTAGGGTTAGGGTTTTTGGTTCACCTTTTAAATCCCCCCTTTGTTCATTATTATTTCATTTCAGGTGTGCCCTTCCCACTTCTCTCTGTGGAATGGCAGAACCAGGATGCATGCGTTTTTTCATTTGTGCAGGAGAACCTCTGGTTCCGCGTGTTTTATGTCCTCTGCTGGTGCAAGAAACCTGCTTGTTCCCAAGCTTCCCTCGGCTTACGCTGGTAACCAACTCCTGTAATTCATGTCGCTGTGTATCACAGTTTTCTCGTTCTTCCAGCGTTTATGTTTATGATACGCGCACTGGTTATATTTTAAACTCTCCTCACTGTTACCATGCAGGTTGCGGTTCAGTGCGTACACCAGGTTAATGACCCAGCAATTCTATTCGAACTGGCTGGCATTGCGTTTTATTTTCGTTCTTATTGGTAATTCCTTTTTAAATACATCTGCTATATATTTTTTTCTGACTTTCATGTCCACACAGGAGGGGGACGAGAAGTCACCCATATCACCTCCACAGAGATGAGCCGACCGGTTCTCTGTCATGGAACTAAATGATTATCGTTTTCTTTTGTTTGGCATTGGCCAATCCTCTGGCGTTTACCCAGTGATGATCATTCACCTGATATCACTGCGGGAATACAACGATTTCATTTAGTTGGCTCTATTCGACCCGAAGAGGTAATACAGTAAGAACCGTCTTATGTTTTTAGCGATTCGCTGAGTTGGATCTACAACTCGGCTTAAATAATGCTGTCATTTTATTTTTCTCCTGTGTTAGCCGACCCTTCGGCAGTCTCCCATTAAAATCCCTTATCTCCCGTCAATGTAATGAATAACGGTTTAATTGTGTTTTGCTCTATTCGGCCTTACAGGGCCCCGTCACCAAAATTGTTTTATATTTATACTGGCAGAGTTAACCCACCACGCTCTCGCCTTCTGAGAGGCTCCGCCTGCACGTAAATGGTTCTTACAGGTATAAAATCAACGTTACCTAAGCGTCGAAGGTTCGCCATATTTTGTTTTTCCCATTTTTTTTTTTATTTTTTTTTTGAGTTAGGTATATGTATATATATCGATCTTATTATACCGGCTATCGTCGATCGGCATAGATGAATACCAGCTCTCGGCATTTCCGTAGTGAGGTTTGGTAATATTCTACTATAGTTTGACTAACGCGGAATTTTCCTTGGCCGTAACTGTATGTAACTCATTTTAAACAGAACCGATTCATATAACCAATTCCTTTTTGCCATGTATAGTTCGTATATATAAAATTATTATTCATGGTTTATTATATTCACATATATGGTTTATATGTGTCATCGTATTCGTATCTACCTTGGGCATATAGGTCTCATTGTTTCATATGTTTCATATGGTTTATATGTTTCCTTTTTAACATGTATCGTATAAATGTAGAATTTTCATTTATATCGCCCTTATGATCTTATAAAATTTAGGTATATACACATATGTGGCTCCTTTATACCGATGCCTAACAAGGACCTAGTTGTATAGTATTCGACCCTTAGTACATATATATATATATATATATATATATATTTTGTTTAGCATATATATATAAGTAGTCAATAGTTCAAGTGATAGTATATCTTAAGCATCGATAATCTCCATTGCCCAATGTTTATTTTGAAGGGTTAGAGATAAAATACAAATTTCTCTATAATTGTCAAGAGGGCTATCACTCTTCTATAGTGTAGATTTACTTGAGGGTTTAATAAGAATTTAAAATACATGTCTAGAGTACTTTCTCTTAAATTCTATTTTTCTTTTGAGGTGTACCTATATGCATTTCAAAGTACTTGACTAGAGGACCTTAACTATAAGTCAAGTAATTTTTCTATGATACTGGTTTTCAAGAAGCAATCATAGATTTAGAGAGGCACTCTATACCCTTGTAAATGTTATAATGCTCATATAGAATAGAATTTTTCTTTTCCTAGCATAATTTCGAATATCAAAATTTACTGTATTCACTTTCAGCAGTTTGTATTTATACCATGTAACTTTAGTACTGCTATAATGTTTTCTCTAGTATACACATAAGCATATAATATCACATTTGTGTCTACAGGAAACAGAACAATAATTAATCATCTGTAGAGACTAAGTAACTTCAGATTTAAACCGACTTTGGTTTAGAGTTTCTGGAGTTTCTACTCTATAGATTTCTGGTCTACAACTAAACAGAATCTGGAAGGTGAATACCTAAGGATAGATTCAGTTAAATGTAGTACTAAATCAATCATACCCTTTCATTAAATTTTGTATGTAGCCACTTTATACTAATTTAAATAGAAGAGCATCATCCCATTCATGCAGTAGACCAACCTCCCACCACAGAACAACCTTTACTCTTATCTCTAGAAGTTCCCTTTCCTATGTATCTAGGGAATAAATATAAATTCATTTTTCTCTTGTTTTTCATCACAGTAAGGAACACTTAGTTTAGCAGTTTTAAGAATGGAAATCATCCTTCTATACTCCTTGTAGTCTTTGCTCGACATCTGCATGTTCATAGTAGTACCATTTTCCCCTTTCCTCTCCATTAACTTCAGCATTGATCTTTTCTACTGTATTAAGATGGTTTCAGTATCTTAACTTTATGAACACTGAAATTTCTTTTACATAACGATGATAGTAGGACAATAGATAAATATGTGATTATAAACTTACAGATTTATTTTTATTTTTATTTTTCATCATGGATATATAGTCCAAGTGAAGAAACAATCATACTCTATTATTTTACATAGAAATAATATTTTTCTGAGAGATATCGGTTTCCAGTTTTAAACCTATTATAGGTTTAACCATTCTGGTATATGAGCCTCCTCATATTACTCCCATATCAATGTTTCTACTTCATCACAAGCTGTTACATGTATACCTGAAAGTATACCTGAAAGTATATCCAAGATATTTATATACTTGAAGTAATATTTTTAATATTCATAAAATTTATAACAGTTAACCATTTCTTTGTGAGCACATATCTTGCCCAATTTTTGAACTTTGCTCCGATACCATTTGTCACGTCTCCCAGACCCAGCTTTTTACACATCTAACATAACTCAGATATTTTCCGCTTTAGGCGCCAGATAACATTCATATATAATTTTATACTGAATCACTTACAAATTCAGACTGTTATCCGGGGTTTAAATTCCTTTCAGTGCTTATAGACAGTCATGGAATATAAGAATTTCCATGAGAGTTTTTTTTTTTTTTTCATATTCTAATATCTTGCTTACTTCATATGCACATGTACCATATACTCTCAGAGTTAACAATATATTAGTGTCACATTTTCCCTGCTCCTTTAAGAGTATCCATTTATATCTCTGGGAACAAATTAATATTTCATTATCTATTAGACTTATATATATCTATATATATATATATATCTATATATATTACTTCATGTTCTCGGAGTTTTTCTTTTTCGAGTTTTGTATCTAAGTGCAGTCAACTGAGCCCCTTCCTCAAACTCTCAGGTTTGCCCATGACCTTATAATATGTTGACCTTTTAAAGTTTTCGACATCAAGGTATGAATGAGAGATCCCATGTATCTGTAATATTCAGTTGACCTTCGTGGCTCCAACCACTTCCTCAGCAGTTTATATGGAAGGTAAATGGATGCTCTTTTCCTAGTATTTTTAACAAGGCTTACAATCCTCTCTCACACAGACTTTTATCACACAATTAAATTTCCAATAGGACTCTCCCCTTATTTTATTATTACACTTATTCAACATATTTGAGACTCTGGTGCAGATTCAACTATTCCATGGGAATATTAGGAAACAAATCCTCTTGCTTCAATCAAACGGAGGTAGAGAATACTGAACTGGATAGTTTAGAATCCCTAGTGTTAGATCCTCGTCCTTAGTTAGGATTCAACTTCTGCTTTCATATATTTACATTTAATAGAATAATTTAAGTTCTTATTTCTACAATTCTTTCCATTGTAACTCAGCTGGCATACTGAACCCCATGCTGCTATCATAGGGTTGTTGTTTCCTACTTTCTGTTATTGGTTACAGGGAATTTTGTGCCCTCAATATTGTTATGATAGGTTCAGTTGTTTGGTACTTGTTGTTCATGGGTACCGTTTTGTTAACATTTTCTGTCTATACACACAGCAATTACATATTCCTTTAAAAGACAGCAAGCTACACCTGTACATAGTTATTAGATTAGCTGTTCAAATGATCTACCGTCTCTAACTTCATTACTACAAGGTACTCATCCCTATAATCCAACCATTTGTCTCTGCTATCAATAGCTTTAGTTTGCAATTACATGAACAAATAATCAATCTAAGATTTGCATAATGATCCATAACCTAACAATTCATAAATTGCATAATGAACCATAACATCACAATTCATAAAACAGGAATATATTTAATACAGACTTGCAGAAATCTCCCAAAATTATGCATGCATACCTCTACTATGACCAGTTCTCCCAACCTTAGAGTTCGTTTATCTCCAGAACTCACCCCCGAGCTGAGATCCTCCCAGAACAAACTAACCTCAATCTGTTCCGGAGCAGCTTATTTAAGCTGAGCTTTCCCCAAAGCCTGTTTCCAATTCTGCGTCCAGAATTTCAGGATGATTTTATTCCTGTTTAGCCTAGGCTTCCTATTTTGGGACTCTTTAAAGCTGCTTTAAGCTTTTCCTCAGCTTTTCCAGCTTTTTCTCACCTCTTCCCAACTACTCCTCTTCATTGGGGAAATTTAGATTTTTTCCTCAAAAATCTAAATTAGAAATAATTTCTTTCAAGGATTTTTGAAAGATTTTGGGGAAAGTCTTTTCCTTTTCCATCACCTCATGGATTAGGCAAGTGATCTCACTTTCTCATCTGGTCATAGTGCATACACAATATTTTATTTATTTTTCATAAATAAATAGTTAACCACCTCCACACAATAATTATCCATTGGGGTCCACTCCCCTTTGGATTTATGTTCAAATGTCTCATTTGAAAAGCATAGGACTTAGGGGTGTTACATTCTCTGTCCAGAGATGAGGTACAAATGTTGGATCAAAGGGCCTCAGTCTCGAACCAGAGACACGCTAACGAGCTGTGTCGAACAGTGTGAGACGGAGAGAAGGGACGCGTGCATTTCTCTCAGTCGAACGACGGTTGCTTCCAAATTGTACAAACCTCTCAAACTCCGACACGTAGCTATTTTCACCACAAGCAACCCTCTGTCGGATGCGCAGACTTGAACCTGGAAACCTTCAGCGTAGGTAAGTACCTGTGGGGTGATAGAAACTGCGGCTACAGGTACAAAATGCTCAGAATTAATCTATCGATCTCACGGTTAAGAAATCAAACTCTAAACCATACCGAAAATACAAAATAAATCAAAGTGACAGCAAAGGAGAAAACTGTATGGCTCAAATTGAGAGATCATGCCGGCGACCATAATTACACAGCGCCGATACCCATGAGTGCAGTCACATAAAACCATTACGTGGCATACTTAATTATCGCGCGAACAACACATGAGGGTGGCTTCAGATTTGGACGAAATGAGTTGGCAAACTATGATGGAGCTATACGTCGATCATGGTTTTAAAAAAAAGCAGATATCTGCATAAGTGATACATTATAAGCCGAAGTGCCAATAAGATTTGAAAAAGGGAAATATTCACATATATATGAGTTATATACATATATCTCGAGGGCGAGAGAACACGTTTATCAAAGTATATAAACAATGGAATATATTTATGTAAGGAGTATGCATAAGTATGCTCATTCACCCCACTTGGTTAAAGTGTACATATATACATACATATGGATTGAAGATACCACGGATGTAGGTATTGTGTATATAATAGATATTATATATATAGTGGGGTCATGTATTAAGATGAAAGTTAGATATAAATGATATATGTGTTATATAAAAGTACACCTGCACTATGTAGAGGAAGTATCCCATGTTAAGATCGAGGGATGTCCATAAGGTTAATGTAACCAAGGGGAATCTAAAATCCCAATTCTGGACTTAACTAACTATTTCAGTAACCAGGAAAAAAAAAAAAAAAAAAAAAAATTCTCTTAGCTGGAGGTGTTACAAAATTTATTAGTCTACATTTAACAGAATTAATCATAAGGCAGTAACCTGATAATTTTGTATGGTTGTAGAGGAAAATCCTGTAAAGTAGAATCCAACAGAAAGTCTAAACCAAGGTTGGTTTAAATCTGAGGATACTTAATTCTTTCCAGGAAAAATTTTTGAATTGGCTTTAATCTGCTTCTGTTTCCTAGCATGATTCTAATATATACCTACAGGAGAGAGAAATTGAACTTCCTCTATTATACTGAAAAATAGTAGGAACTGAATTGAAACTTACACTGTGCATGAAAGAACAGAAGGAGAGACTCTATAAACTGACCTCATGGTCAGTATACCATTCAAATAAAATCCAGAAAATTTATTGGTAAAAAAAAACAAGGTTGCATGTAAGCCATACTTATTATAGCAGAGGAAAGGAGCTAAATATTTACAAAAGGATTGAACATAGACAGTGGCCTTATGAAACCACTCTAATATTATATCACAGAAAGTAAATACATAGATTGCAGAATTAACTCTTTAATAGTTGTGAAGTAAAGAGCAGATAGTGGAATTATTTCCAATAGTATACACATTTACAGTTGATGTAACTACTCTTTCCCTTGACCAAGAGAAGCAGGCAATAAATCACCAAATACATGACCAACTCTACAGAAATACCTACCACCAGATATCTAGGTAGGCAAGAGCTGTAAATATATATAGGAAAATAAGAAGAAGATTCCATTTGAAATATATAACCTTGGAAAATAAGGAGAATATTAGTCCTGGTACTTCATACATATTAACTATATGTGTATAAATGAGAATGGACTCACAATTCCATGCATGCCATTTATATCCATAGACAGACAATTGTAAAATAAGTTCAGTGGGAAACTGTAACTATGATACTGATACAAGTGTAGAGATATCTAGCTACAGAAAATAATGAACAAAATACATCAGAAGGAAAGATAAAATTTAATATGACTTTCCAGAAATTCTGATAATTGTATCTGAGGAGTCTGGTACATATTAAACAACACTAGTGCTATAGAGAACCACATAACATACACTTACTGTGCTGACAAGCAAACTAAACAAATAGAAATTCCATGGTATTAAATCATATACCCGACGCAGACAGTCCATATAAAGTTACACTGTAGCGTTGTCATAGCGAATTCACCATCAGAAAGTAAGGAATACACATATGTATGTCCAAAAATATCATAATACATGCTGAGCCTATCAGGCTAGGGTATGAAAATCAAAACCCTTATCTCAATAAAACAAATTTAAAAGAGCGCCACATAGGAACGACATAGATTAACAACACGACTCTGACAGAGTCTCGTTCCTCAAAGAACACTGAGTAAAATCATAATGGAGTAATGATTCGACGTCGGATGAAACAACTCAACGGGAGAGGGAGAGTATTCCCATAGGCATACCGACCTGAAACGTCAAGGAGGCCAAGGTTAATATCCATAACTTCGGAAAGTCTCATTACTGCGTTCATAAGCATACGAAGATATCTTCGATTACCTGTGGAAAATAAAGCCAAGATGGGAATGAGTAACTAGCGCCATCATTGGAAAATGACAAAACGGAGAAATTTCTCAAACCAAAAAAATAAGCAAAGCAACCGAGGCGTTACCTGTGAAACAAAAATCATCTCAGGTCCTACGAGCCTCTGAAATCGAAAATTATAAACAGATTATGGATTAATGTGAAATTCCATATAATAATAACAGGAGGAAGTAAACGTGTATAGGCAGGATGAACAACAAACCTCATAACGACCGCATGAATGGCAGTCGTTCGCCTGAAGTGACGCGAAGCACGTCAATTGGGACGCTACACAGCATTCACAACATAAACCAGTTAGCATTCCATGGAATCGATAGAGGAGTAGAGTCGAAAAATAAACTGGACATGGAATATAATGATAATTTTGCACCGAGGGTATCATACAAAAAGCCCAAAACGAAATGTATTCAACTGATGAACGTACGCAAACTTCCTCAGAACCAATGGTTAACCAGATATGTGCAACGACCTTGATTTTTACTCATACGATGGAGAAAAACGAATGCATCAACCATTACCTGGTATTGTCGCAGAGGAGAAGGCACACCAGAGTTCTTCTTCGTGGACTAAGCACAGTAAGCCTCTGAGGAATAAGAACCTTGCAGACGAGGAGCTACAAAACCAAACAATTAACGCGGAAACTGTCTCTAACCAAAACCGAAGGTTTATATAATTCCTCGACAGACCCAGGAACCCTAAAATGAAAGGATCGCCATCGTCCACTTGGAAAAATCGTAAGAGCCAAGCCACGGATTGAGAGGTTGGCAAGTGACATTAAAACTGTCGTATAACATTAATGGTGTTCAGATCCGGATTTAATTCAAGGCGTCCTGTTCACATATAATGGAGAGTTATGTAAATCGAATAAGCTGACTAAGCCACATCGACATGGATCCTCCACGTGAACGACGAAATGATAAACCATACAACGCCACCCTATTTATCATAGCATCTTACGTGGATAAGGTTTACCTCGCAGCCACGAACACATAAACTCGAGTTGAATGGGGTTACACGCCTTACGTGTAGATGGAACACGAAATTCAATTTTCATATCTACACATTTGATTAACAATCTTATGTACAATGATATGTTGTCATATCAACACAGACTTGCATATTAATGCCACTTCATATGACCGCCGACGCCTAAAAGAGTCGGTCTCGTAATAAGATGTACATTGCATTTTATCAAAAATCAATACCCAAGGTCTTTACAATTAATTGATGGAAAAGTCGTGACCATGTATAGTTGAAAAGGGTCGGGAATGCTCGTAGGCATAACCCATTCCAAACCATAGTATATAATGCATGCGAAGGGTTACTTATAGGTTTAATTATAAGTGATATATGTGACAACCAAGCAAAGGTTAATATGATATGTGAGACTTCTATAGAGAATTAAAACATATAAAATCCCTCCATACTTGGAGCTAGAATAACATAAGGCAAGAAGAAGTAATAGAGGGTTTATTTGAGTTATGATGTTATGAGAAAAAGTATCATGGTAAAGAGAATTAGAATTTCATAATAAACCTATGCGTAAAAGCCTGAATTTCTTGAAGAATTTTTTTTTTTGTTGTTGTGAAATTTGGAGGTGTGACAATATTAAATACCTAAGGGATCAATAAGTCAAAGTGATCAATATTAAAAACACAAGAGATCAATAAACCCTAAGAATCAATATTATAAACTGAAATATTATAATCCCCAATATTATAAAATCTAAATATCAGACACAATATTATAAACCCTAATATTAAACCCAAATATTATAAACCCAGTACTAAAGCCTAATTATAAACCCTATATATTAGAGTATATATTATAACCCAATATATTCCTCCATAACGTAAATCATAATATTAAAACCAAATATTATAAGCACTATATATTAAAAAATCAATATATAAAATCTAATATTAAAACAAATATTATAAGACTTATTATTAAACCCAATAATATAAACCTTAATATTATACTGAATAATTGGCTTAAAGTTTAACCACCCTTCATGAGGTTTCATCTTCGCTCACGTTAGTGACTTCTATATAAATATTATAATTAGTATATTGTCTTGTATTTTGATTAATCTTATTAAATATTTTAATTAATTAACTTAATATTACTATTAATTAATATGCAAATATTAATTTAAAATTTTAAAAATTAATGTTTATTGTAACTGAACATTTTTATATAAATGTTTTGATTAATATATTTCTAAATATTTTAATTAATGTTAAAAAATTTAATGTTTTTATGAACTTTGTCAACGTTTTATATAATGTTCAAAATTAATTAATTAAAGTTAGAATTAATTCATTTCAATGTTTTAATTAATTGATATTAATGTTAAATATTGTTTCAATAATTTAATTAATTAGTATTGTATTAATTTACTTCTTTAAACATGTTTAAATTAATGTTTTTTTCTTTTTTCTTTTGTAATTAACACTAATTCTATTAATAATTAACATAATGATACAAAGTTGCCACTGTCCCAGCTAAGGAAGCCTGAGCACAGGACTTGACTGCCTGGAAATGTCATGGTTTGGACCACCCTTCATGGGGAAACCAGTCCCGAAAGATTAAAATTCGCCACCCTTGTGAGGGAAACCGGCATTACATCCCAACAGTTTGTCAAAAAAACTAAAAATATCACATGTCGCTCTGCAAGCAGAGGATAAGACCACAAAACAACCAGAAAGAGCATGAAGACTTTGAACCTGGTAAACCAAAATCTCTAAGGTGTCTTCTGACTACTGAGCATCGGTGTCTGAGGGCGGTTCTTCAACGATTCTACAGCCCCATTCGTCACTGTTCCTCTCGTCCTCCGTGGAAGGTGGCACATTGCCTTGTCCTCGTGATCCACATTCTGAACTTGTAGAGAAACATTCGGGATAGGATTTAAATTGGCCAAGTCAGCAGGAACAGGGCTAGGAACAGACGGGCCCTGGAAAGTGACGGAGGGACTAGGAGTAGAAGGCGGAGGAAGCATCGAATGAAAGGATTCTTCGCAAACTGAAACCATAACAAAAGCTTTGAGTACCAAACGATCAAAAGTTTAGTGGAAGGTGAACTCAGCACGTTGGGAAGTCTGGCGGCAGGAAGAAGAGGAGTGCGGGTGAGGGGCGGAGGGAGCTTCAGGAGGGTGAATTGGAGGCTCAGAGGGAGGTGCGGAGGGAGGGCCACGAGGTCTGCCTCTGCGGCCTCTGGATGCCAGGGAATCATCCGAGGAAGAGTCAGAAGCAAGGGGTGACGGAGAGCGATGAGCTCTGCCCCGACAGAAGCCCCGTCGACAGCGCATGCATTGGCGTAAACGAGGCATGGCGGAGGGAGGAAAATGAAGCGGGCAAGAAGGCAGAGAAAGCACAATATCTCTGGAGCAATACTGCGAATTTGTAGAATAGAAATGACTATCCGAGTAATGGAAATCTGGAGTGGTTTCCAAGCAGCATACCAGTTCACACCTTCTGCCAGTTTGTGTTCGAGCACTGGGTATCTTGCAAGCAGACGGGCAAGCAACGCAGTGAAAGACAGTGGCAGAGCAAACCCTGCAATCGCCAAGAATAAAATCCCAATCCATGTCAAGAGCCAAAATGAAGTAGATTAAGAGCCTCCTGCGAAGACGGTTCCAGAGCCTGTAGTTGATATGGTGTGGGGTGGCGAAATGAATGCCACAGTAATTGGGAGCGTGGGAGGCCATATGGCCTGCACAGAGGTTCTGCCTTGGGAGGCGATGAGGGACTCGAGTCCCATCACAATTACCTGGAGGCAACCGCATCCGGTGATGTTTAAATTAATGTTATTAATAATTTTTAAACATTTTTTTTAATTAATATATTGTCAAATTTTTTAATTAATATTTTAAAGTTAAAAACATTTAAGTACCATTCAAACATTTTATTATTATTATTATTATTATTATTATTATTAACGAAATCTCCATATATTCATGTTTAGATATATTTGAATAATATAGTTAAGTATAATAATTATGTATTAATGATTTAATTAATATGTAAATGTAATAATCACATTATAATAATTATTTCACTTTCTTATTAATTAATATTAATATATTTTTTACAGATTTTTGAATTAATGTTTAATGTTATTAAAAAATTTTATATAAAAGTTTTAATTACATAAATGTTTTAATTAATGCTATTAATTAATAATTTTTAATGTTTCAATTTATTAATATTTTAATGTTGTAATTAATCATTTTATATTAATTATGGATTTCATTAAAATATTATTAAAATAGATTCTAAATTTATAATAATTTATTATTATTATTATTATTTTATACAATAATAATAATAATTTAGTAATATAATATTATAATATAATTGGATTAAAATAATTTCATTAAAATTTAACCTGAAGGTTTATTGCTGATATAGCAATTATGTGTTAATGAAACCTTATTATTAAGAAAATCTTTCAATATAACAAAATTTAATACAAATGTTGAATAAAACAAGAAGTATAATTGCATTAGTTAACTCATATATGATCACATGATAGTCACAATTTTTCTTACAACTAATTTATGAAAGTAAAAGTATATTGTAATTTAAACCTAAAATTTATTAGTTATTAATTATATTGTTTAAATAATATGATTATATTAAGGAAAGGAAGTCAACATTAAGTAAGTCCAAATAGGTAGCATGCATAGTTATATACGAGAGAAACAATTTTTGTTTTTTAATTAATAAAAATAAATCGAGAGGAGCAAGAATAATTTAATAAAATGAGGTTTTAATCTTTATAGTTAAATTTAATAAAATAATATTTTGTTCTTTATAGTTAATTGTGAGTGGGAATATATTTGAATGGCATGCATAGGAGACCACTACTCCATAAACCTTATAATAATTTAATAATATAATTGTATTAAAATAAGTATCATAATTTAATCTTACAATTTATTAATAATACAATTATATTAAAATAATTATTATAATTTAATCTTACAATTTAGTATTGTATTAAAATAATTTTATTATAATTTAATATTAAGGATATTCCTATATTTCAATTCTCCCAATTGTGTGAAAATGAAATCTTATTATTAATGATAGTTTCCAATACATTAAAAGTTAACACAAATGCTCAATACAACAAGAAGTATAATTGAATTAGATAAGTGATATATTATTACATGATAGTCACTTTTTTTTTTACATTACATTATGAAACCTAAAATTATATTATAATTTAAACCCGCCATTTATTATTTATTCATTACATTGTATAAATGATATGAAACTCTAATTAATTTTATTATCATACATCATGTCAACCCCATTAATCATTTTAGATTTAATTGTTCCGGTGGATACATTAAGGAAGCAAGTTGAAATGAGTAGCATGGAGACTTGAATATCCAGCTACAACAATTTTTTTAAAGTAATAAAAAATCAATCCACCCTAGCGATAATAATTTAATAAAATAATATTTTCTTCTTTATAGTAACATGTGAGTGGTCATACATTTGAATTTGAATGCCATGCATATGCGAACACTATATTAATGGAGTGGAGGAACATATTTTAAATGCTCACTTTCCAAGTGGTATACGTTTGAGAATGCCAACAATTATAAGTTTCAAAATTAATCCACATTGCGATGCATCTTTTATAAGTTCTTTTTTTTTTTTTTTTAATTTCTAACTAATTAGCATAACTAGTTATCAACAATAAGCATAGTAAATTTTTAATCATGTTTTATAAAAAATTAATTTAATTATGATTTAAACATGTGATTTAGATATGTAGGGAAGTTATGACTTTTAAGTCCATTTGTTGATGGAGTGGTGAGGATGAAAATATACATACATCATTAAAATAAAATCACACCATCAAATCAAAAAAATTAGTTAAAAAAATGATTAAAGCAAAAATGATTAAAGCAGCGAGTTCCAACAAGGGGAGGCCTATATGCTAATTTTACATACTTTCTACATAAATCTTTGTAAATACAACATATACAACATGGTTCATTTAGTTTAATCGTAAATTCATCTATTTGCATTCGCAGCACTATTTGTAATCAGTGAAAAGATGCACACAGCAACACCTGAGCTGTGGCTGTAATCTGCAAACTGATCAGGGTAATTTCGCTCTGCCCTGTTCAAGTCAGTTCTCTAGAGTGAGGGTGACCATCATGACGAAAATTTGACACTCCTATGATGTTACTACTGTAATCGGAATCTTGCCCTCAATTGAAAATTATCTTCACTGTGTGTGGGCATCCGCCAAAGCAAGTGTGTTCTGTATGTTGCACTCGATCCATCTGGTTATACTTCCGAATGCAAAGTTGGATCAATGCACTCACAAAAACTGCAATATTAAATCCAGACTTTTGTATGATCAGTTACCTGCCATGTAGAATGATAGATATCGAGTTCAAGATGCAATGAATAACCGTGAAAGGTGGATTATATAATGTATACGAATTGCATTTAAGAAATTGCATCTCCCTTGCCAATACAGACATTAACATTCTTAATCTTTTACCCGATATCTCTCCATTTCATCTATTCATTAAATTAAACCTATTTATAATATATAAAATCCAACATATACTTAACAAATCCCAATATTCGTTTATTGCAACTCTAACAAACAAACAAAGTAGTGAAGAAGCACACATACCATAGTTTTCTTCACCTTGTAATATATCTGTAATGATAAAAACTGGATTTAGATAATAATAGAGTGATAATAATTTTTTTTTTAATTAGATAGTCTGAAAGGATAATTATTAAAAGCTGACACCTCTTCAGTAGAATTGTGACTGAAATTCTGCCAAGGACTATAGTTTGATAAGAAAACTCTCTTTATTTGACAGTTTTAGGTTCACTCGAGTGTTTTTCGTTGGTCCAATCATTTTTTCCCTGCACTAAGTCAGTGATCGAAAAAGAAGTTTGTCAAATGTTGGTTTCAGATAACTGACATGAAGTGTTTTATTTTTTTCACGCACTCAGAGTTCAATCTCTACCGCCGCTATGTTTCAATTATTTGGATAACGATAAATTTTTGGTATATCATAGGACATCATTTTGTACTTGTCACACAATGATAGAGTCGCCGCAGTTTGATCAGAATAAACCACACGCCCCGGATGGCACCTGAACCCACTAGCTTCGGAGAGTTCATCGACCATGTATAAATGCACTCGTTAGATACTAATAAATATTATGATTACGATTAGTCGAGATAAATTAAAAGTTACAAAATGTGACGTGAATGAGATGTTGGGGAGGGATTTGACGGAGAAATTATTTGAGAGTATAGATGCCTACTCATTTATTTGTAATGAGGGCCAAATGCCATTGAGGTTGAAATAATTTTTATTAAATTTCCATGTTATTTTTGAAGTGTTTCAGATGAGATATATATTTTTAAATATACATTCAGATATTTAATAATATATATTTCAATTAGAGCTGCCGGAAAAGAATGATAAAATGGAGATTCATGAAATATCAAAAAGAGGGTAACTCGAAATGCAAAGAAGAGCAGCAAAGATATATACTTGTTTGTAGAAAAATTGTATGCAGCCCCAATGTTTTTCCATATATATTTGTTTGCAGGAAAATTGTAGGTAGATGTAAGAATTGTTGTGTAAGTATATGAAAGTCATTTTCTCAATTTCATTTTCATATTTTTATTTTATTTTATGATGATTGTTCAAATAAAAGTTTGAGGATGGAAGAGATGTTGTAATGTATTGTTATGTTATTGGTATATTATGTTATTTAAATATTTTGACTCGATCAAATTCTATAAAAGAAAAATAAATAATTAAAATAAAATTGAGCTAGAATGCCTAATTTACTATTCACAATCTATGGGCTACAGTTTTTGACAATCCATGATTTTTACAATGATATATATATATATATATATATATATATATATATATATATAACCTAGAGCCATGTTAATTCTTATCTACCAAGTATCAAATTTCTTGAGGTGCAAACTTCTTTGATTGCAAATAAATATTTGATCTCTCTCTCCTATTAGTAGATTGGGAGTTAAGATGGATCTAGGCTAGTTTTATTTAATGTTGTACAATTAGTATACAATATTCATATTAATTCGAGACACCATAGGCCGGTTTAATTATTAAATAAAATTAACTACAAATTGCACCACATGTTGCAAAAGAAACGTCTCAATGAAATAGCATAGGAAATAGTAGCCTAAAAAGAATAAGATGTTGCAGAGAAAGAGCCATCATGGAATAATGAAAGGAAACTTTTTCTTCCATGGAAGCACATCATGAAGGTTTCAAATATATTGATGATAAGAGTTATCAGCCAGAAAGATACAGTTCTTAAACTTTGAAGCCTCTTCTTGAAACATACTAAATTGATAACATATAGCTGAACAAAAATAATTTTAAAACTTCTAGGCACAATTGTTACATAATAATTTGATGCACAACTTGTAAAGCAATAAATGTCAGCTTGCAACATGTCCAAAAAAAACAACTGAAGTAAATACTATAAGTTGGTTTTCAATGCATTTATGTAATTAAAATAGAGCTATGAATTTTTGAAGATTACTTCGTTGAAAATTAGGATCATCTCCATGCTTGGCTTTCCATGCTAGTTGTGAATAAATCTCTGGATCACTTCAATCAACATTGTATTTCTTTCACCATTATCTAACAATATCTAGACAAAATGAGTAAGAAATGTATGAATGGAAACACCTAAAGACCTGTCACACAAATTAGTTGGTTTTCAATATCAATTTAGTAGATTCATATCAAGCTTACTAAAAAAATGATAAAATAACTTGGCATCAACATAGAACTGAAATGATTAGAATATATCATACATTTTTTCATGTATAACTTGTTTTTCATGGATTAGGTAGTATGTATTATGAAGAAAAGATATTAAATTATGTTATAAGTAATGCAACTGCTACATGAACTTCTTATAGTCCTTAAAGATATACTCAAAGTTCTTCCACAATACTAATCAAGTGTTTAAAGAAGCCATAATCACATCCAAAATCACATATTTTTTTTTTTTTTTTCTAAATCAGACTAATCTATTAATTTATAAAAGTACTGTTACAAAACTACCCATGCTTCTGCTGTGTGAGCATTGGTGGGAGGCGGTCTTTATCATATTTCTTGATTTTTGGGTTACTTGAGTGGAAACCAACCCATTAACGAGAAGATGTTGTGCGCCCTTAGAAAGGGAAAGCAGAGCGAGATTATTATAAATACTGTGATCACGGAAAAACTAGAAACATATCTTGCTCATCGGTGGGGAGGCAATTGAAAACGACAAACTCAAAAGACCCCGAGCGTTATTTGGGATTTAGCCCTCGTGCTCGAAAGACATTGGTTCCTCTTCAATCCTGCAAGCATATTCATTCTCCTCGCTACTGTCCTCCTTTCCTGCTTGGCTATCAGTCTGCAAATCTTTGTTGTCAGCTCCAGAATGCAACTCCGTGGGTGGAGGGGGAGAGGGGCGATGGTCCAAGGGGAGGGAAGGGGTGGCATAAGGCGGAATTTCCTCACGGAGCGAGACAGAGATGAGGGCGGTGATGATGGAGTCGAAGGAGGTGCAGTGGAAACGGAGTTCGGCATTTTGAGTAGTTTGACGGATGGTGGCACCTCGAATGTGACTTTCCCGGGGAGTGGGCTGACTGGGAGGGGTAGGGAAGTCAGAAGGAGGCTGACTGGTAGGAGCCAGAGTTCCAGGAGGGCCAGGAGGCTCAGAGGCTAGAGGTGGCTGACCTGGGAAGTCACCAGAACTCCTGGCGCGAACACGACCCCTCCCTCTGCCTGTAGAAGCATAATTCACCGCACGTCGACCCCGGCATCTTCCTCTGGCTCCACCACCTCGAGAGGCAGGCGGGGGCGTGTGAGCATCATCCTCAGAGGACGAGCTGAGCTCAGAAAGCGGGGAGGGTGGATTTTCCATGGCCAGACCTCGACAAGTGCCTCTTCTGCAGCGCATGCGCTGCCTGAGGCGTGGCATGGCTAACAAGGGGTGGCTCTCACGAGGCCCGCCAAGAAGGGAGGGCCGAGAATGGGGAGTAGTGAGGAGGGTACCAGGGTTAGGCCAACTAGACTGAGAAGCAGTGTAACCAGTTGAGGAAGCAAAATAACCAGACGGAGAAGCAATAAAACCCGACGGAGAAGCAATATAACCAGACGGAGAAACGATATAACCAGCAAAACAATTGCTTGTGGAGTAATTGTCCGAGAAATGCAAATTGAGGCCAGAGAGAGCCGGATTACCTGCAGCGAATTCTGCTGTAGCTCCAGTTGAGGCCGAAGCTCCGCAGAAGGGACTGTTGGAGAAATGAACACCCGGGACGATCTCCAGACAGGCGAAGATGCTGCAGCGGCGTCCAGTCTGCGTTTTGCAGCTGGAGTTGGCGCAATCGAGCGAACAAACAGCATCAAGCGGGTTCAGAGGTCCGCCATGGCTCTCACTGTTCGACATTCCATCCATACTGCAGACATTCCTTAAAACCAGCCCCATATATCCAAGAACGATGATGCAATAACTGCCTCTCTGGTCCGTTCGAGGCGAATTAATAGCTCCAGCGGGCATAGTGCCATGAGCCATGTGGGCACGGCGTGTGGGCAGCGTTGGAGGCTGCGCGCGAGCCCTCAGCTCATTAATTTCCATCTGCAGCCGCATCCGGCGCAAAATCACATATTTAAACATACAAGGTGTAAAAATATAATTTCTTTCATAAATTTTAATAGAATCATGTGCTCATATCTAAGATATAGTTTAAGCCTCTTCTTCATTGAAAACATACTATAGTGATAAGATATAGCTGAAGAGAAAGAATTAAAAAACTTCCTGGCACAACATGTATAACAATAAATGTTATATTATTTGATGTATATATATATATATATATATATATATATATATATAGTTTTAAAAATGAAAATAATAATTTATTTGAATACATTAAATAAATAATATTTATTTTACAAATAATTATATCAAGAAAAGGCAATGACCATGTTACAATGAATTCTTACTGCAATATTACTTCTTTGAGCATTACACATCATGAGGCTTATGTTGAATTTAAGTTAAAGACCTTGTTTGATCATGCCAACCTGAATGCCTCATGAATAAAGAAATAGATAGTGATTTTATACCTTCAAAATAAAAGGTTGTTTTGGTGTAGTTCCTCCATATTTAATCTTGATCACATCCTATTGAGTCACCTATGTATTATTTCCTTCATGATCTTTGAAACTATTAGAATGATCACATTGTTCTTTACTAGTGATATTTGTATGTCATGTTCTTGTTTTTTCAGTATAGCTAATATGAAGTTGGTTTATTTTTTTATTTCTGAAGATAGCAAAAAATTTATGGAGAGGTGACTTTCATCACTTTAAGAGTAGTAAAAATAAGGCTATTGAGAACATAACTCTAACACCGGTAGAATTTATGTAATTGGAAAACATGTCTTGTTCTGTGGTGTCAGCTACTCAGCATAGCTGTCTTGATCTTGTGTAGAAGAAATGAATTTGTATTTAGCTTATATTACATTAACCATGAAATTGTCAACATTCAAGGCACGCTTTCCATCACATTTGTAGAGAAAATTATAACAAAGTATCACACTTTTCTTATGAGAGATAAATTCTCTTGTATGCAAAAGCGATGGAAGTCATCACTTAAGAGGAGTAAAAAAAGGTTTATTGCGAAAAAAACTCCAACACGTTTGTAAAGAAAATTACAACACAATAACACAATTTTCTTATCAGAACTAAATTCTCCCATACGAAACAACCATGGACTTCATCACTTAAGAGTAGTAAAAACAAGTTGATTGAGAAAACATCTCCAGTGAATTTGTAGAGAAAATCATAACACAATATCACACTTTTATAATACAACTAGAAAAATCATATTTACCAATGTGGTTGATATACAGCGATAGGCATATATGAAATATATCTAAACCCACATTCACTAATTTGTTTGATATACACCGATAGGCCTATATCCACCACCCACCGCATATATTTTACCAAACTAATCATTACATATTTATGAATATAACTGCCAATATATCTTATATATCTACTTGTAATATATTAATAATATAAACTATATTGATACTATATATATATATATATATATATATATATATATATATATATATATTATATATAATAAAATATTTTTAAATTTTTTCAATACATTAATAGTTATAACTCAAACTATACTAAAATTAAAATATAACATAATAATAGTATTTTATTACTATTTATAATAAGTATTTATCTCTTACATATATACGAAGGGATTATTAATATTATACTCTTATAGAACTAATAACCTCAAGGGTGTAATATTATAAACCCTAGGAATTGGTGAACACAAGGAAAAAATATTAAAAAGATAAGAGATCAAGAAGCCCAAAGAATGCATATTAAAACATGAAAATACTAATAAAGCTTAGGAATTAATATTTTAAATAAAAATAAATGATAAAATCACATGATTATTAATATTATAAACCAAAGAGAACAATCAACTTTAAGGATTGTCAATATTATAAACCCAATGAATTAAAAATATAAAATATTAATAAAACCAATGTATTGATATTAAAACCCAAGGAAATAGTAAACCCAAGGGATCAATAAGTCCAAGGGATTAATATTAAAATGACAAGAAATTAATAAACCCCAAGAATTAATATTTTAAACTCAAAAACCTGAATATTAATACCATAATAATCAATATTTTAAACTCAAAAGATTAATAAACCTAAGGGATTATTAATATTATAAACCAAAAGAATGAATAAATCCAAGGGTTTAATATTATAAACCGAAGGAATCGATGAACCCAAGCAATAAATATTTAAAACTTATGGGACCAATAAGGCCAAGGGATCAATATTAAAAACAAAAAAGATTACCAAACCCTATGAATAATGTTTTTAAAACCTAAGAAATGAATAAGCCCTCATAATTAATATTTTAAATTAAACATATTAATAAACCCAAGACATTATTAATATTATAAACCAAAAAAAGTAATAGACTTAAAGGTTTAATACTACAAACCAAACTAATTGGTGAAGCCAAGGGATAAATATTAATATTATAAACCAATAAATTAGTAGACCCTAATAATTAATACTTTAAACTCAAGAGATTAGTAAACACTAAGAATTAATATTTTAAATTGAAGAGATTGATAACCCAAGGGATTATTAATATTATAAACAAAAAGAACTATCAAAGCCAAATATTTGATATTACAAACCAAAGGAATTAGTGAACCCAAGGGATAAATATTAAAGGCATAAGTGATCAATAATGCCAAGGGATCAATATTAAAAACACAAGAGATTAAAAAATCCTAAGAATTAATATTTTTAACTCAAAAACCTAAGAAATTAATAAACCCTAAGAATTAATATTTGAACATAAGAAATTCTAAGACCCAATTGTGGTTTAATATTATAAACAAAAATAATTAATAGACCAAAGAGTTTTATGGCATAAATCAAAGGAATTGGTGAATCCAATGGATAAATATTAAAAATATAAGGGATAAATAATGGGAAGGGATCAATATGAAAAACATAAGAGATTAATAAAGCTTGCAAAATAATATCTTAAACAAAAAAATTTGATAAACCCACATGATTATTAATATTATAAACTCAAGGTAATTATATTAAACCTAAGAGATTAATATTATAAACCTCACATATGTAAAAAGTTTTAGATAAATACTATAAACCATAAAATAAACATGGTTGATGATGTTTGTCTTAAACATTGAGACAATTATTGTCATAATGCGACATTGGATGAAGAATGACCATGGTTTTCCATGGTTGATTTTAATATTGAGACAATCTTTATCACAATGTGACATTCGACCATGGAAGACCTTGATTGATTATGACTAACTATGATTACCAATGGTAGCCCATGGTTGATTTTCATATAGAGACAATGCTTTTCATAATGTGACATTGGACCATGCATTAATATTAAAGTGTATGACTAATATTTAACACATAATATTACCAACCCAAAGAATTAGGAAACTCAATCGATTAATAAACCCTAATAATTAATATATTAAACGGAAAACTGAAGAAATGAATAAACCATGAGAATTAATAATTTAAACTCAAGATATTAATAAACCCAAGGGATTATTAAAATTATAAACCAAAAGAAGTAATAAACCTAAGGGTTTAATATTGTAAACCAAAAGAATTGGTGAACCCAAGGGATAAATATTAATATTATAAACCAAGAAATTAATAAAGCATAAGAATTAATACTTTAAACTCAAGACATTAATAAACACTAACACTTAATATTTTAAACTTAAGAGATTAATAAACCCAAGGGGTTATTAATATTATAAACCAAAATAATAAAACCAAGGGTTTAATATTAGAAACCAAGGGAATGGGTCAACGAAATGGATCAATAAGGCCAAGAGATCAATATTAAAAACACAAGAATTTAATAAACACTAAGAGTCAATTTTATCATCTGAAATATTGTAATCCCCAAGGTTACGAACTCTGAACATTAAACACAATATTATAAAACTAATATTATAACCAAATATTATAAACCAGATATTAACCCATAATTATAAATGCTATATATTAGAATTTATATTATAACCCAACATATTATGCCATAATGTAAATCATAATATTAAAAGTCAAAATATTAATAAAACCAAGGAATTATTAATATTATAAACCAAAAGAACTAATAAATACAAGGGTTTAATATTATAAACCAAAGGAATCGGTGAACCGAGGGGATAAATATTAAAAACAAAAAAGACTATTAAATCCTAAGAATAAAATTTTTAAACTCAAGAACCTAAGAAATTAATAACCCCTAATAATTAATAGTTTAAATTAAATAAATTAATAAACCCAAGACATTATTAATGTTATATATAAAAAAAAGTAATAAAACCAAGGGTTTAATATTTTAAACCAAAGTAATTGGTGAACCCTAGGGATAAATATTAATATTATAAACTAAGAAATTAATACACCCTAATAATTAATATTTTAAACATACAGAACAAATAACACCAAGGGTTTGATATTACGAACCAAAGGAATTGGTGAAACGAAGCGAAAAATATTAAATACCTAAGGGTTCAATAATGCCAAGGGGTCAATATTAAAAACAAAATGGATTAATAAATCCTAATAATTAATATTTTTATCTCAAAAACTTAAGAAATTAATAAACCCTAAGAATTATTTTTTTTAACTCAAGAGATTCTTAGATCCAAGGGTGGCTTAGTATTATAAATGAAAAAACTAATAAACCCAAGGGATTTATAATATAATCGCAAGGAATTGGTGAAACCAAGGGATAAATATTAAAAACCTAAGTGATCAATAATTTGAAGGGATCAATATAAAAAACATAAGAGATTAATAAAGCCTAAAAATTAATATCTTAAACAAAAAGGTTTGATAAACTCACATGATTATTAATATTATAAACTCAAGGGAATAATATTAAAGCTAATATATTAATATTATAAACCTCAAGTATATAAAAATCTTTAGATAAATATTATAAACCTTATGTATATAAAAATATTTAGATAAATACTATAAACCATAAAATAAACTTGGTTGAGCATGCTTGATTTAAACATTGAGACAATTGTTATCACAATGCGACATTGGATGAAGAATGAACATGGTTTTCCATGGTTTATTTCCAGATTGAGACAATCTTTTTCACAATGTGACATTCGACCATGGAAGACCTTCATTCACTATGATTAACTATGATTAACAATGGTAGCCCGTGGTTGATTTTCATATAGAGACAATGTTTTTCATAATGTGACATTAGATCGTGAATTAATATTAAAGTGTATGACTAATATTTAACAACTAATATTACCAACCCAAAGAATTAGGAAACTCAACGGATTAATAAACCCTAATAATTAATATCTTAAACTGAAAATCTAAGAAATGAATAAACCGTAAGAATTAGTAATCTAAACTCAAAATATTAATAAACCCAAGGGATTATTAATATTTAAACCAAAGGAATTGGTGAACCCAAGGGATAAATATTAATATTATAAACCAAGAAATTAATTAAGCATAAGAATTAATAATTTAAACTCAAGAGATTAGTAAACATTAACACTTAATATTGAAGAATGACCATGGTTTTCCATGGTTGATTTTCATATTGAGACAATATTTGTCACAATATGGCATTCGACCATGGAAGACTTTCATTCACTACGATTAACTATCATGAACAATGGTAGCCCATGGTTGATTTTAATATTGAGACAACGTTTTCATAATGTGACATTGGACCATGCATTAATATTAAAGTGTAAGACTAATATTTAACACCTAATATTACCAACTCGACGAATTGGAAAACTCAAGGGAATAATAGCCCTAAAAATTAATATCTTGAACTTAAAACGTAAGAAATGAATAAACCATAAGAATTAATAATTTAAAGTGAAGAGACTAATAAACCAAAGAGATTATTAATATTATAAACCAAAAGATCTAATAAACCAAAGGGTTTAATATTATAAACCAAAGGAATTGGTGAACCCAAGGGATAAATATTCATATTATAAACCAAGAAATTAATAAAGCATAAGAATTAATATTTTCAACTCAAGAGATTAATAAACCGTAAGACTTAATATGTTAAACTTAAGAGATTAATAAACCCAAGGGTTTTTTAATACGACAAACCAACATAATAAACCCAAGGGTTTAAATATTTAAACAAAAATAATCGGTGAACCCAACGCATAAATTTTAAAGACCTCAGGGTTCAATATTAAAAACACAAGAGATCATTAAACCCTAAGAATCAATATTATAAACTGAAATATTATAATCCCCAATGTTATAAACTAAATCCTAATATTAAACACAAATATTAAACCCAATATTAACCCCTAATTATAAACTATATATATTAGAATCTATATTATAACCCAACATATTACGCCATATTGTAAATCATAATATTAAAACTCGAAAGATTAATAAATTGAAGGGATTATTAATATTATAAACCAAAATAACTATTAAACACAAGGGTTTAATATTATAAACCAAAGGAATTGGTGAACCGAGGGAATAAATATTAAAAACCTACATGATCAATAAGACGAGGGATCATTATTAAAAATAAAAAATATTATTAAACCCTAAGAATAAAATTTTTAAACCCAAAAATCTAAGAAATAAATAAACCATTACAATTAATATTTTAAATTAAATATATTAATAAATCCAAGACATTATTAATATTATAAATGAAAACAAGTAATAAACCCAAGGGTTTAGTATTATAAACCAAAGTAATTGGTGAACCCAATGGATAAATATTAATATTATAAACCAAGAAATTACTACACCCTAATGATTAATATTTTAAACTCAAGAGATTATAAAGATAAAGAACTAATAACAACAAGGGTTTGATATTAGAAACTAAAGGAATTGGTGAAACAAAGGGATAAATATTAAAAACGTAAGGGATCAATAAGGTCAAGGAATCAATATTAAAAACACAAGAGATTAATAAAACCTAAGAATTAAATTTTTTATCTCAAAAACCTAAGAAATTAATAAACCCTAAGAATTAATATTTTTAACTCAAGAGATTCTAAAACCCAATGGTGGTTTAATATTATAAACAAAAAGAACTAATAAATCCAAGGGTTTTATATTATAAACTAGACGAATTGGTGAACCCAAGGGATAAATTTTAAAAACCTAAGGGATCAATATGGTGAAAGAATGAATATGAAAAACATAAAAGATTAATAAATCCTAAACATTAATATCTTAAACAAAATTTTTTGATAAACTCAGATGATTATTAATATTATAATCTCAAGGGAATAATATTAAACCTAAGATATTAATATTATAAAACTAAAGTATATAAAAACCTTTAGATAAATATTATAAACCTCAATTATATGAAAATCTTTAGATAAATACTTTAAATTGTAAAATAAACATGGTTGAGCATGCTTGATTTAAACATTTAGACAATTGTTGTCATAATGTGACGTTGGACGAAGAATGACCATGGTTGATTTTCATATTCATACAATCTTTGTCACAATGTGACATTAGACCATGGAAGACCTTCATTGAATACAACTAACTATGATTAGCAATGGTAGCCCATGAGTGATTTTCATATTGAGACAATGTTTTTCATAATGTGACATTGCACCATGCATTAATATTAAAGTGTAAGAGTAATATTTAACACCGAATATTATCAACAAAAAGAATTACAAAACTGAAGGGATGAATAAACTTTAATAATTAATATCTGAAACTCAAAACCTAAGAAATTAATAAACCCTATGAATTAATAATTTTAGGTGAAGAGGTAAATAAACCAAAGAGATTATTAATAATATAAACCAAAAGAACTAATAAAACCAAGGGATTAATATCATAAACCAAAGGAATTGGTGAACCGAAGGGATAAATATTAATATTATAAACCAAGAAATTCATAAGGCATAAGAATTAATACTTTAAAGTGAAGAGATTAATAAACCATAAGAATTAATATTTTAAACTCACGAGAATAATAAACCCAAGGGGTTACTATTATTATAAACAAGAAGAACTAATAAACCCAAGGATTTAATATTACAAACTAAAGAAATTTGTGAACCCAAGGGATAAATATTAAATACCTAAGGGATCAATAAGTCCAAGGGATCAATATTAAAAACACGAGAAAGGAATAAACCCTAAGAATCAATATTATAAACTAAAATGTTATAATCCCCGATATTATAAATTCTATATGTCAAATACAATATTATAAACCCTAATATTAAACCCAAATATTACAAACCCAATATTAAAGCCTAATTATAAACCCTATATATTAAAATATATATTATAACCCAACATATTACTCCATAAGGTAAATCATAATATTAAAACAAAATATTATAAGACCTATATATATTAAAAACTCAATATTATAAACTCTAATATTAAAACAAATATTATACGACTTATAATTAAACCCAATAATATTAATCTTAATATTATACCCAATAATTGTCTTAATGTTTAACCACCGTTCATGAGGTTTCATCTTCGCTCACCTTAGTGAGTTTTATATAAATATTATAATTAGTGTATTGTCTTGTATTTTGATTAATATTATTAAATATTTTAATTAATTAACTTAATATTATTATTAATTAATATGAAAATATTAATTTAAAAATTAATGTTTGTTGTAATTGAACATTTTTATGTAAATGTTTTGATTAATATATTGCCAAATATTTTAATTAATGTTAAAAAATTTAATGTTTTTATAAATGTTGTTGATGTTTTATATAATGTTAAAAATTAATTCATTAAATTTAGAAGTAATTAATGTTAATGTTTTAATTAATTAATATTAATGTTAATTATTGTTTCAATAATTTAATTAATTAGTGTTGTATTCATTTATTTCTTTAAACATGTTTAAATTAATCTTATTAACCATTTTTAAATGAATTTCTTAATTAATATATTGTCAGAAGTTTTAATCAATATTTTAAAGTTAAAAACATTTAAGTACAATTCAAACATTTTATTATTATTATTATTATTATTATTATTATTAACTAAATCTCAATATATTCATGTTTAGATATATTTGAATAATATAGTCAAGTATAAAAATTATGTATTAATGAAATAATCGCAATATAATAATTATTTCACTTTATTATTAATTAATATTAATATATTTTTTTTACATATTTTTGAATTATTATATTTCACTTTATTATTAATTAATATTAATATGTTTTTTTATAGATTTTTGAATTAATATGTAATGTTATTAAATTTTTTTATATAAAACTTTTAATTACATAAATGTTTTAATTAATGCTATCAATTAATATTTTAATTAATAATGTTTAATGTTTCAATTATTAATATTCTAATATTTTAATTAATTATTTTATATTAATTATGAATTTCATTAAAATACAATTTACCCATATAGAATGATTAAGCAGATTTTTTTTTATGTTTACAAGGTTAAAATATTATTAAAATAGATTCAAAATTTATTATTATTATTATTATTGTTATTTTATACAATAATAATAATAATTTAATAATATAATATAATTGGATTAAAAGAATTTGATCAAAATTTAACCTTAAAGTTTATTGCTTATATATCAAGTATGTGTTAATGAAACCTTATTATTAAGTAAATCTTTCAATACACAAAAATTTAATAAAAATGTTGAATAAAACAAGAAGTATAATTGCATTTAATTAACTCATATGTGATTACATGATAGTCACAATTATTTTTACAACTAATTTATGAAAGTAAAAGTATATTATAATTTAAACTCTTGGAACACCTAATCCTCCATGGGTAGGTGTGGAATGCGAAAAGTCATAATGGAGTCGAAGTGACATTGGAATGTGAAACCAAGAGTCACACCATTGTATTATAAATGTACATCTTTGTATAATGGAAAATAAGAAAGCCTCACGCTTATCTTTCATTGTGTGTTGAGTCTCTTGTGTGTGTGTGTTTATTCTTTCTCATACACCATGTGTGTGTTCAACATGGTGTTTAACATGGTATCAAAGCCGATACGTTCATAACCAGCTCAACATTGAGTGAGCCATTTTTTGTTATGGCCTGTGCATATCTGCAACAATTCTGATAATTTTTATAGTATCTAAAGGTTTTCATTCTGATTTCTTCCTGCAATTTCTGCCTATGAAATTCTGCATTTTGAAGAGCTGCTGGAATAGTGTTTCAAAGTGGGTTTCTGAAAGAAAAAATTCTGAGTTTTTCATTGAAAAATCTCTGCAAATTTCTGATTTTTTTGGTGAAAATTCTGCATATTTAAAATCTGCTGCTATACAATTGAAAAAAAAAATATCTGCCGTATTTTACTCTTTTACTCCTTTCTGTTGTTCTAACAAAAATTTAAAAAATTAAAAATTAAAAAAAAAATTAAAAATTAAAAATAAATATATATTTACAACCCAACCCTTCGGCCCCTGCAACTCATCCCATACCCTATACAACAGTGCTCCCCTACTCACCTTATGCATAACTCTCAACCCACATCACCCGCGGCCTCTCCGTACCAAGCCGCTCTCTCCATACTCCAATTCAAACCTTCCATACTCCACTCAATACCTCGCTCTCACAAAATGCTCCCATCTCTAAACGACCCTTCCCCTTTACCGCCAGCTCATTCCTCACACTCGACATCACACTCAACGCACCGAACTGCGCCCTCCCCTGCACTATTCCCAACCCTTCTCTCCACGACCCTCACGGCACAACTGTCCTCATCCACTCCCCTTCCACGCAATTTCTACCAACCGCCCTCTCCATTGCAATGCGGCCCTCCCATTTTAAATTAATTCCCTTTTTTTAATTTATTAAATTCTCTTCCCATTATTACAATCCCTTCCCAAGTTTTTTAATTAATTCCCCCTCCCATATTTTAGTAATCCCAGTTTTTATTCTTTAAATTAAAATTTTCCTTTTTAATAAATTTCACTTAAGTTTAATTCCCCTCCCCCCATTTTAATAATAAAACCCCCTCCATATAATACCACTTCTATTTTTAATATCCGCTCCTCCCATATAATACCTTCCCCCTTCTTTTAAATTAATTCCCTTTTTTAATCTTTTTTTAATTAATTAAAAAAAAATAGAGAGAGAAAGAGAGGATATGAACAGTAGAAAAGAAGAAATGGCATATGAGTAGATGGATTGAATATATAGAGAAAAATGAGATTTACATTTTATGATTTATGGCATATACAGGAGGGTGATTTTCTAAAGAAATTTACACGTGAAGACAAGTTTGCCATCATTGCAAACCAGTTATTTGAAGAAAAAATTAGCTGCTTTAAAGGCTTCTTGCATAGTGTTTTCAGCTGAACATTTACAAAAATATTTTGCAGAAATATTGTATTGAACTAACAATGTATTGCCTCTTCATAGTTGCAATCAAGACTTTAAATGTAAAATCGAGTTGTTAGAAAAATTGTCGATTGTCCTCCATCATTTGAAGAGCAGATTTTGTACTTTTATATTTCCATAGTTGGAAGTTCTCTTTAGTCATTTTTATTTCTTATTGAATCACATTGTAAATGGGTGCATTTTCGGTTGAAGCCAACACCCTTAATTTTTTAAGCCTAAGTTGTTGAAAAATGGCTAAAATAAATGAGGCATTAGAGTTGTTGAATAACCTCATTCATTCCAATGTTGATGACATGATAAAAATGAGCAAGGATGCTCTTTGTAACATTCAAATTTCTTTGCTAGATGCACATGAAAAGATTGAGTTTTTGCAGTTGGAATCTCAGCTCCAACAAGATGAACTTCAACAAAAGAGTCACCATTCTGAACCTGTTTCTGTTCATAAGATTGAGAAAGACTCTCATCAGCAGCAGAAAGATAAAGATGTAGTTGATTCCCATTCAGTTCCTTGTACAAGAGCATATTTTCATGTAGATGCAGCAGCTTAGCCTGCACTTCCTAAGCCCATCATCAGACCTTGGGAAGAGCTTGTCCACAACAAGCACCAAACTGGTCTTGCATATGACAAGGATGTGTCCTTTCATATTAAAGACTACACCAAGCCCATTATATTTCAGAGTGTCGGATTCTTGTATGACATCTCACCTGCAGCTGTTTCAGATCTCGTTCCGCTTCTACAACAACAACAAATTGTAAAATGCCAACACTGTGATCGAGTTGGCCATATGAAAGATCACTTTTTTTATCTTCATACATGCAAGCACTGTGGTCGGCACACCCATTCTTCACACAGATGCTTCAAAAACAAGCCTCCTTCAAGAACAAAGATTCATCTTGGATGGATTGCTTCTTGGCAATGGGCATCAACAGCCAAGAATATGTTTAAGACACATGTCAAAACTTGTTCACGGATATTGAACAAACTTGCAGTTGAGTTTTCGCCATCATCTCACCATGTCCCTGATAGGGGGAAAAACGATGGTCATATACAAGCTTCGACGTCAGATCAAGCGAGCCTCAGCCACAATCTTTCATTCCATGTTCAGAGTTGTAGCCAGAGACACAATAGTTCAAGCGAGCCTGAGCCACAATTCGTCATTCCAGATTCAGAGATGTAGCCAGAGACACGGATGCCGATGAGCATGCCTTCGGTTGGTGGACAAAATTAAACCATCATCTTTGGTTGGTGGATAACCTAAAACCATCATAGGTAGTAGACTTCCCTTTTTTAGGTTGAAGGTCTCCCTTTCATATATGAGGAACACTTCCTCTAGCAGAAGCCTTCAGCTTCTTGCGAGCTTTGGTTGAGTTCCAGGAAATGCTTCAAATAATTCTAGAGTTGTTGGTAATCCTAAAACCATCACAGGTAGTAGACCTCCCCTTTTTTAGGATGAAGGTCTCCCTTTTTATATGAGGGACAATTCCTCTAACAAAAGCTTTCAGCTTCTTGCTAGTTTTGGAGAAGTTCCGGGAACTGCAACAAGTTTTGTGTTCCAGTGTTGGTGGTCATCCTTAAACCACCTCTTTTTTCCAACATTTCAGAGAGTTGATTTAGCCGAAGTGTTGCCATGTATACTTTGCAGATGTGTATTACAACTCTCTTCCTGGACTCACACATACCCCTTCGGATTAAGGGGGGATTTTGGAACACCTAATCCTACATGGGTGGGTGTGGAATGCGAAAAGTCACAATGGAGTCCAAGTGACCTTGGAATGTGAAACCAAGAGTCACACCATTGTATTATAAATGTACATCTTTGTATAATGGAAAATAAGAAAGCCTCACGCTTATCCTTCATTGTGTGTTGAGTCTCTTGTGTGTGTGTGTGTTTATTCTTTCTTATACACCATGTGTGTGTTTAACATGGTGTTTAACATAAACCTACAATTTATTAGTTATTAATTATATTTTTTAAATAATGTAATCATATTAAGTAAAGGAAGTCAACATTAAGGAAGTTCAAATAAGTAGGATGCATAGTTATATACAAGAGAAACAACATTTTTTTTAATTAATAAAAATAAATCTAGAGCAGCGAATAATTTAATAAAATAAGATTTTGTTCTTTATAGTTAAACTTAATAAAATAATATTTTGTTCTTTATAGTTAGTTGTGAGTGAGAATACATTTGAATGGCATGCATAGAAGACCGCTACTCATAAATCTTATAATAATTTAATAATATAATATTATAATATAATTGTATTAAAATAATTATTATAATTTAATTTTACAATTTATTAATAATACAATTATATTAAAATAATTATTATAATTTAATCTTACAATTTATTATTGCATTAAAATAATTTTATTATAATTTAATATTAAGGTTATCCCTATATTTCAATTCACGCAATTGTGTGAAAATAAAATCTTCTTATTAATGGTAGCTTCCAATACATCGAAAGTTAACAGAAATACTCAATACAACGAAAGGTATAATTGAATTAGTTAAGTGATATATTATTACATGATAGTCACAATTTTTTTTACATTATATTATGAAACCTAAAATTATATTATAATTTAAACTCACTATTTATTATTTATTCATTATATTGTTTAAATAATATGAAACTCTAATTAATTTTATTATGATACATCATGTCAATCAGATTAATCATTCTACATTTAATTGCTGAGATGGATACATTAAGGAAGTAAGTTGAAATGAGTAGCATGGAGACTTGAATATCCAGCAACAATATTTTTTTTAACAATAATAAAAAATCAATCCACTAAGCAATAATAATTTAATAAAATAATATAAAATAATATTTTGTTCTTTATAGTAACATGTGATTGGTCATACATTTGAATTTGAATGCCAGCTATATGCAAACACTAGGTTAATGGAGCCCAGGAAAATATTTTAAATGCTCACTTTTCAAGTGGTATACGTTTGAGAATGCCAACAGTTATAAGTTTCAAAATTAATCCACATTGCAATGCATCTTTTATTCCAACATGAGCAACCTATCCGGATAAATATGCTAATTTTACATACTTTTTACATACATCTTTGTAAATACTACATATACAACATGGTTGATTTAGTTTATTCGTAAATTCATCTATTTGCATTCGCAGCACTATTTGTAATCAGTGAAAAGATGCACACAACAACTCCTGAGCAGTGGCTGTAATCTGCAAACTGATGTGGGTAATTTCGCTCTTCCCTGTTCAAGTCAGTACTCTAGAGTGAGAGTGACCATCATGACGAAAATTTGATACTCCTATGATGACAATACTGTAATCGGAATCTTGCCCTCAATTGACAATTATCTTCACTGTGTGTGGGCATCCGCCAAAGCAAGTGAGTTCTGTATGTTGCACTCGATCCATCTGGTTATACATCCGAATGCCAAATTGGCTCAATGCACTCACAAAAACTGCAATAATAAATCCAGACTTTCGTATAAGCAGTTACCTGCCATGTAGAGTGATAGATATCGTGTTCAATATGCAATGAATAACCGTGAAAGGTCGATTACATAATGTATAGGAGTTTCATTTAAGAAATTGCATCTCCTTTCCCAATACAGACATTAACATTCTTAATCTTCTACCCAATATCTCTCCATTTCATCTATTCATTAAACTAAACCTATTTATAATATATAAAATCCATACATATACTTAACAAGTTCCAATATTCGTTTATTGCAACTCTAACAAACAAAGAAAGTAGTGGAGAATCACATATACCATAGTTTTCTTCACCTTGTAAAATATCTATAATGATAAAAACTGGATTTAGATAATAATACAGTGATAATAAACTTTTTTTTTTAATTGGATAGTCTGAAAGGATAATTATTAGAAGCTGACACCCTTTTAGTAGAATTGTGATTGGAATTCTGCCAAGGACTACAGTTTGATAAGAAAACTCTCTTTACTTTACAGTTTTAGGTTCTCTCGAGGGTTTTCCGGTGGTCGAATCATTTTTTCCCTGCACTAAGTCAGTGATCGAACAAGTTGTTTGGCAAATGTTGGTTTCAGATAACTGACATGAAGTTTTTGTGTATTTTTTTCACGCACTCAGAGTTCAATCCCTACCGCCGCTATGTTTAAATTATCTGGATAACGATAAATTTTTGGTGTATCGTAGGACGTTATTTTGTACGTATCACACAATCCTAGAGTCGCCGCAGTTTGATCGGAATAAACCACACGCCCCGGATGGCACCCGAACTCACTAGCTTCCGAGAGTTCATCGACCATGTATAAATGCACTCGTTAGATATTTATAAATATTATGATTACGATTAGTCCAGATAAATTAAAAGTTACAAAATGTGACGTGAATGAGATGTGGCGGAGAGATTTGACGGAGAAATTATTGGAGAGTATAGATGCCTAATCATTTATTTGTAATGAGGCTCAAATGTCATTGAGGTTGAAATAATTTTTATTAAATTTCCATGTTATTTTTGAAGTGTTTAAGACGAGATATATATTTTTAAATATACATTCACATATATAAGATATTTAATATTATATATTTCAATTAGAGCTGCCGGAAAAGATTGATGAAATGGAAATTCATGAAATAGCAATTATCTTTGCTGCTCTTCTTTGCATTTCCAGTTACCCTCTTTTTGCTATTTCATGAAAATTGTAGCTAGATGTAAGGATTGTTGTGTAAGTATAAAAAAGTCATTTTTTCAATTTTATTTTTATATTTTTATTTTAATGTATTGTTATGTTATTGGTATATTATGTTATTTAAATATTTTGACTCAATCAAATTCTATAAAAGAAAAATGAATAATTAAAATATAATCGAGCTAGAATGTCCAATTTACTATTCATAATCTATGGGCTAGAGTTTTTGACAACCCATGATTTTTACAGTGATATTTTCATATATATATATATATATATATATATATATATATATATATATATATATATAACCTAGATCCATGTTGATTCTTATCTACCAAGTATCAAATCTCTTGAGGTGGAAACTTCTTTTATTGCAAATAAATATTTGATCTCTCTCTCCTATTAGTAGATCGGGAGTTAAGATGGATCTAAGCTAGTTGTATTTAATGTTGTGCAATTAGTATACAATATTCATATTAATTCGAGACACCATAGGCTTATTTAATTATAAAATAAATTTAACTATAAATTGTACCACATGTTGCAAAATAAACATTTTAAGGAAATATCATAGGAAATAGTAGCCTATAAGGAATAAGATGTTGCAGAGAAGGAGCCATCATGGAAGAATGAAAGGAAATTTTTTCTTCCATGAAAGCACGTTGTGAAGGTTTCAAAGATATTGATGATAAGAGTTATTAGCCAGAAAGATACAGTTCTTAAACTTTGAAGCATCTTCTTAAAACATACTAAATTGATAACATATAGCTGAACAACAAGAATTTAAAAACTTCTAGGCACAATTGTTACATAATAATTTGATGCATAACTTGTATAGAAATAAATGTCAGCGTGCAACATGTCCAAACAAAACAACTGAAGTAAATACTATCAGTTGGTTTTCAATGCATTTATGTAATTAAAATAGAGCTATGAACTTTTGAAGACTACTTCATTGAAAATTAGAAGCATCTTCATGCTTGGTTTTACAAGCTAGTCATGAATAACTCTCTAGATCACTTCAATCAACATTGTATTTCTTTCACCGTTATCTAACAATAGCAAGACAAAATGAGTAAGAAATTTATGAATGGAAACACCTAAGGACCTATCACAGAAATCAGTTGGTTTTCAATATCAATTTAGTAGATTGATATCAGGCTTATTAAAAAAATGATAAAATAACTTGACATCAACATAAAACTGAAATGATTAGAATATATCATACAATTTTTCATGTATAACTCGTTTTTCATGGATTAGGTGGTATGTATTATCAAGAAAGGATATTAAATTATGTTATAAGTAATGCAAGTACTACATGAACTTCTTATAGTCCTTAATGATATACTCAAAGTTCTTCCACAATACTAATCAAGTGTCTAAAGAAGGCATAACCACATCCAAAATCACATATTTAAACATACAAGTTGCCAAAAATAAAATTTCTTTCATAAATTTTAATAGAATTATGTGCTCATATCTAAGATATAGTTCAAGTCTCTTCTTTATTGAAAACATACTAAAGTGATAAGATATAGTTGAAGAGAAAAAATTTAAAAAACTCCCTGGCACAACTTGTATAATAGTAAATGTTATATATATATATATATATATATATATATATATAATTTTAAAATAAAAAAATAATTTATTTGAATACATTAAATAAATAATAATTAATTTAACAAATAATTATATCAAGAAAAGGCAAGGACCATGTTACACTGAAATCTTACTGGAATATTGCTTCTTTGAGCCTTACACATTATGAGGCCTATGTTTAATTTAAGTTAAAGACCTTGTTTGATCATGCCAACATGAATGCCTCATGAATAAAGAAATAGTTAGTGATTTTCTACCTTCAAAATAATTTTTTTTTTTGGTGTAGTTCCTCCATATTTAATCTTGATCACATCCTATTGAGTCACCTATGTTGTATTTCCTTCATGATCTTTGAAACTATTAGAAACACCATATGTATTATTTCCTTCAAGATCTTTGAAACTATCAGAAAGATCACATTGTTCTTTACTAGTGCTCTTTGTGTGGCATGTTCTTATTTTTTCAGTATAGCTAATATGAAGTTGGTTTATTTTTTTCTTTGTGAAGATAACAAAAAATGTATGGAGAGGTGACTTTCATTACTTCAAGAGAAGTAAAAATAAGGTTATTGAGAGCATAACTCTAACACCGGTAGAATTTATGGAATTGGCAAACATGTCTTGTTCTGTGGTGTTGGCTACTCAGCATAGCTTTCTTGATCTTGTGTAGAAGAAATGAATTTGTATTTAGCTTATATTACATTAACCATGAAATTGCCAACATTCAAGGCACGCTTTCCATCACATTTGTAGAGAAAATTATAACAGAGTATCACACTTTTCTTATGAGAGATAAATGCTCCTATATGCAAAAATGATGGAAGTCGTCACTTAAAAGGAGAAAAAAAAGGTTTATTGCGAAAAAAAGTCCAACACATTTGTAGAGAAATTATAACACAGTAACACAATTTTCTTAACATAGCTAAATTCTCCCATATGAAAAAGCCATGGATTTCATCACTTAAGAGTAGTAAAAACAAGTTTATTGAGAAAACAACTCCAACACATTTGTAGAGAAAATTATAACATAGTATCAAACTTTTTTTATCACAGTTAAATGCTCCTATATGAAACAATGATGTTTTTCATTAGTTCAAGAGCAGCAAAAAAAAGTTTGTTGAGAAAAAAACTCTAACACTGACAGAGATTTGGAAGCAACTGTTGAATTGGTGAACATATCCTTCTCTATGGTGTTGGATATTGTGCATAGCTTTCTTGGTATTGTATATAAGAATATAAATTTACATGTAGCTTATACTACATTAACCATGAAATTGTCAACATTTAGGGCACACTTGCCATCACATTTGTAGAGAAAATTACAATAGATTATCACATTTTTCTTATCATATCTAAATGTTCCTACGGCAACAACTACCTTGTGCCTCACAGTGTAAATTTTTGCAAGGAGGAGGAGAGGAGGACTATCAAGGTGCAAGCTAGAGTAAGAAGAGAAAGAAGAATATTTTTTGGGACTTAAGACATATTCATTCTCTACATATCTAGAGTAAAGCTTAATAAAACAAAAATCACCATACTTTGAATTTTTGAAATAAATATCTTAAAAATTAGAATATAAATTTGATGCATTTTACTCAATTAAAAATTTAATATTCATTTAAAAAATTACAAATATAAATTACTATTTTAAATCAAAATAGTACAACACATTTAACAATACTCATTTAAAAAAATACAAATGCAAATTACTATTTTAAATAAAACTATTTTAAATAAATATAGTACAGAGAATAACATTAATTACCATGGCCCTCGTGCACACTCCTCTTATTACATATGTTTGTAACTTATTCTTAACCACATAGTGTCCATTTTTTAAAACTATAATCTACAAGTCTCACTTTTTATAGCTTTGGTGGAAGGATATAGTATCTAAATTCCCTTACCCTTTAAGAATCATCCTCAATTACCTCAACATCAATCTACACATCTTAGGTTATTCTAAATTGATCAAAAGTATAGAGTTTTTAGGGTGGTGTTCTATGTGCAGTAAAATTCCCATGAGGTCCATCACTATGTATGGGGTTCATTGATATAATATGTGAGTTCTGATTTTTTCTTGCGTCTATAACATAGTTTTGGTTGTCACCTAGTTATCATGATTCAAAAATTTGTTATCATATCAGATCCTTATATCATTAGATATATTTAGTGAGCTAATGTGAGGTTTTCTTTGTCACAATTATTCAAAAATCAGTTATTATACCATAATATTGAATTTCTCATTGTGTGTTTTGTGTATGGACCCTTTAAAAAAACCACAGGAAGATTTGATTTTACATTGTGATATCACTAGCATGGGTGAGTGTTTTAAAATTGGAGAGTAAATTGAGTGGTTATTGTTAGAAATTGTTGTATAAGATGGAAAATTTGGATGGTTTGTATACAGTATTGACGTCATAACATTTATCTATTTTTAAATTTTTAGTGTCTCTAGCCACCATGCATCTAATAGGATCCACTTCAATATTGAATTTCTCATTGTGTGTTTTGTTTATGAAGCCTTTAAAAAAACCATAGCAACATTTGATTTTACATTGTGATCTCACTAGCATAGGCGAGTGTTTCAAAAATTGGAGAGTAAATTGAGCGGTTATTGTTATAAATTATTGCATAAGATGGAAAATTTGGATGGTTTGTAGACAATATGGATGTCATAACAGATATCTACTTTTAATGTTTTAGTGTCTCTAGCCTCCATGCATGTAATAGGATCCATTTCAAATAATAACGTCAATACATCACTGTGTGAATGATAACTTGTGGCATCCCTATCCATTTTATTTGATTGTAGATCAAGTTATAAACTAATAACTTGTTAAATCCCTAGCCATTTTCCTTTATTGTGGATCAAGTTATAAAGTAGAATATACTCTCTCTTGAGAAGACCCTAGAGTATATTTTGGATGGAGGGCAATGTTATGATAAAACTTGTACAAAAACCGCCTTAGGTTTGTCTCAACTTACTCTTTGTTAATGAGATAGTGTCAATTTTGTAAAACTATAATCTACAGTAAGGACTGAGTGCGATTTTCCTTTTGTGAGTTTTGTTTGGAATTGAAAAATAAGAAGAATTATAAAAGCTAAATTATGTAGTGAAAAATTTTGTTTAAAATTTAAAACTAAAAATTTGAGTAAGTTTGACATCATATAATATGAAATTTTTTTATGATTATAAAGTAAAAAATGTTTAAGAATTTTTAGATAAAATTAGGTAATTAAAGATATGTATATAGTTTTTTTAAAAGGTCAATACATCACTGTGCATATAATAGTATCAATTTCAACTAAGAATGTCAATACATCAATTTGAATGGTTTGTAGATAATATAGATGTCATAAAAAATTATCTATTTTGAATTTTTTAGTGTCTTTGGACACCATGCATGTAATAGGATACATTTCAACTCAGAACGTATATATATCATTGTGCATCTAATAGGATTAATTTCAGGTAAGAACGTCAATACATCATTGTGAGAAGGTCAATACATCGTTGTGCCAATGACAACTTTTGAAATCCCTATCCATTTTCATTGATTGTGGATTAGATAATAAACTAGAATATACTCTCTTTAGAAGTCTCTACAACATACAATGGATGGATGGAAATTTTATAATAAAACTAGTAAAAAATTCCGTTAGGGTTCTCTCAACTTGCTCTATTGTTAATCACATAGTGTCAATTTTGTAAAACTATAGTCTACATTATGAGTGAGTTTTTTATTTTGTAAGCTTTGTTTGGAATTGAAAAATAAAATGATTATAAAAGCTAAAATTATGTAGTGAAAAACATTGTTTAAAATTTGAGAATAAGAAGTTGAGTAAGTTTGACATCATATAATATGAAAATTGTTTATGATTATAATGTAAAAAACATGTAAGATTTTTTAGCTATAAAATTGATATTATAATTTTTTTAAATATTTAACTTATCAAAACAAAATAATCTAAATTTATAACTATAAATTTTTTTAATTAAATATTAAACGAAACTGAAAAATATAATTAAAAAAAATGAAAACATAGAACTTTTAAACTAATAAAACTATACTCTAAAATAAATAATTTTTAATTATTTAAATATTTTTTCTGATGTCTAAATAAAATTGATATTATAAATTTTTAAAATATTTAATTTATTAGAACAAAATAATCTAAATTTATAAATATAACCATTTTTAATTAAATATTAAATAAAACCGAGAAAATGTAATTAAAAAAATCAAAACATACAACTTTTAAACTAATAAAACTGTATTCTAAAATAAAATAAAAAAGTGTATAACATGTATACAAAGATGTATCTTCTTAATATTGTAGCATATTTGAC
>JAXQQM020059271.1:0-42909 GCA_034641835.2 Pinus albicaulis
TATCCCACCATTACTGGTCAAGGGATTCCAAGGCCTTGTGATTTTTCCTTATACCACCCCACTTAGTTTCGATACCATCCAAAAATCTAGCTCAACAAAATACAATATAACACACCACACCATGGTTATTCTGGAAATGGAAAGGAAAGGCTAAAATCCACTTTCACGCCTAGAAAAATCCATGCCAATGACAACAAGAGAACCAAATCCACACATGCATGTACCATGCATGCCAAATCTAGCAAGGAAATCACACATGAAAATCAATACCTACAAGTAATCCTACGGTATATGCTTGATTCTTCTCTTCCTTACTTGATGTTTGGTTCCCTTTGCCTTCTTTTCTCTTCCTTTGTTTTACTAGATCCAATGCTATAATGCTCCAAGAATTCTCTAAGTGTGCAAGGGTATGAGAGATAGAGACAATATAGAGAGCTCCATCTAAAAAATGTCAAAAGGCTACCAATTGATCCTCAAAATCCTTTTTATCAGTGAGGCCTCTAATTTCTTCATTTTCCATTATTTTCTTTCATTTTACTCCTCACATGTAACATGTGAAGTTTCACCTTCCTTTTCTCCTATTTTCCATTATTTTCATAAATAATTGCTAAATAACGCCTCTTTCCTTTACAAATCCTTTTCCATTGAATTTTCCAATTTCCTCTTAGCCATAATAAACCAAATGAACACCCACACTAGGATGTTTTTCCCAACATTCAACTTGGAATATGTGTCCCATAACCTTGGTTATTATTTTTCCTTTATTAACTTTTATTACATGGATTTTTTACCAGGGTTGTTACACAAACTTGTAACAACACTTGGAAGTGGAGATAGATGCAAGTGGGTATGTTGAGGGGGAATTCTTGATGTAGAGTGGAAGGAATTTATGCTACCATTATAAAGTGTTTGATGGGGCGATTTTCCACTACTCTATCTACAACAAGGATCCCTATGTCACGGTATAAGCTATAAAAAAGGTAGAAACTAAATCTCATGGGAAAGGAGACAACCATCCACATATATGATCAACCACTATAGTACTTGCAAGCCCAAAGTAAGTTATAGTATACCATAAAATATAAGTGGATGGAGTTTCTACAAGAGTTTCATTTAGTGATCAAATACAAGAAGGGTAACACAAACAAGCTGGTTGGCATGCTTTTAAGGGCATCCGCATTAAAAATTACAACTTTGGGAACTTTTATGCACACAATCCTTTCACCCATGATGCATAGAGAGAGGCATATATAGAGGATGAGGTCTTCAAGGAGGTGTTTCAATAATTTTATAGCTAGAGCCTTGTAGACAATGGATATAACATAGTTTACTATCATCTCCAAAATGGGTTACTCTATAGGCTACACAAATTATGTATTTTTAAAGGTGAGAAATTACAGCTAATTAGAGAGGCTGACATTGTTTGTTATGGAACTTGATTATCCTATAGATTTCAAGGTATTATTTTTTAATCACATTTTGACCCTAGTTCTCGACAGGGGGTGTAGGGGGGATTCCCCCCTATTATCACTAGAAAATCGGACAAGAAAAGATGATATTATTAAAATTTCATGAAGAAGTATTTACAGGGCTTAGGCACATTAGAGAATCTGAAAATTAAAAAGAAAAATATAAGGTCCAGAGGAAAAATAAAATTGCACACTCAAGACACTAGCATAATGCACCTTCACGCGCATTTTTATTTGATAGGCGCGCCTTTGCGTGAATTTTCCTCAAAACGTTGCACGGACCTGAGAGTGGTGGAATTCGCTTTTTGGGACCACAAGGCACACTCCAAGAAAATGATCCCACACTTGAGGTTGCCCAATGACAGCTGCCTAGGCCTCCTTGGGACCTGAAGGGAGCACACAATGGAATCAAGTGACACACAATGGAATCAACCCCCTCTCTTAGGTCACCATCCATAAATGTACAAAGAAAGGGAAGGAGATTTTGAATTAATATATAAAAGGCCACCAAGAGATGAAAAAAGGGAGAGCACATTGTTATGTTGGCCTAAATTGCTTTGAAGCAATCCAACAGTGTGTAATCCGGAGTAGAAGTAGAGAGGGGATTCAGTGGTTGGCCATCCAACAACTCCAATCCTTTGGAGTAGAGAGAGAGACCTTGCACCAAGCGGCTAGAAGGTAAAAACATCCTTGCATCAGGTCTTAGAAATCCATAGTTCTAAGGGCCCCTTGGAAAGTGTGTAAACATACTATCTTTCATTCCTAATAGAAAACAATAAGAGGGGACATTGATGCCACCGTTAGTATTATTTTTTTGTTTGACTCTATATGATATTTCGTGTTTTTGTTTATTTTAGTCTTGTTTTCTCTCTACATATGCATACTATATCATTCTTTAGTGTGTTTTTTTAATAGCATGTTCACTAAACTGATAACTCTTTTTTTTATCTGCCTATGACCAGAAGCTTAAGAGGCAGCAACCACTCCTCTTAAGAAAGTGTGGATTTTTAAACTTGTGCAGCAAATCCACCAACACAGGATTACACATATGATTATAACCAGAACATGCCGCAACTCAGCTACCAGAGTCATCATGCACCTTCGCAAAACATTACCAATAAGGTTTCGTCATACAACCATTAGCAAGGAGGTCCATATCCTCCAACTCAGGGAACCCAGTATGCAGCTAGAAATTTTGACAGAAGAGCTCCCCCCTAACAACCATTCACAAACCAAGGACAAGGACCACAATATGCCCAGTCCCCAGCACAAAACCCACCCATGAATTAAACTTTGTGCAACCTTCCCAAGCACAACCGCGCCAGTCATATAATCAGGAAAATCATAGCTATCCTCCTAATGCGGCAAATAAAAAAGGAAAAAACAAACCAAAGAGAAATCTTGGACAGGGGGGAAAAAATCAACAATGCCCTCCATGATCTCAGGCTAGAGGCAACTCCAACCGAAATCAAAACCAGGATCCAAACAAATCCCAAGGGTAGAACAAGAGGGAAAATCTTCAAACCAACCACTCTTGTTCAATCTGTGGTGAATACGGCCATTACACTCACCACTGTACCGATCTCTGAGATGAACAAGCTTCATCGTAACTGTGGACAAGGGGGATCCTCACAATAGACAACCATCATGCAGGAGCCTTTCCCCCACCAAGGGATAGTTAGCACCCAACAGCAGCAAACAAATCCTGACGATTCTAGAAAAAACAGCCACGAAATCTACATGGTTGGCAAAGAAATATTTTTTCAAACACGGAACCAAAATTACAATACCCCAGCAGACACCAATTCATTAGGGGCTAGCACGAGTGCACCAACAAAACTGTTGACCATATCAAAGATACATATTGAACCTTTGCTGAAAATGGCTAAGGGAAAAACTAGGCAAGAAAGAAACCACTCCAAAGCAGCCCATAACTATAGTATTATGGACGATTTAGCCCAATATCATGCCACCATGTCAACTTTGGAGGTATTAAAATCATTCTCAAAGAAAAATAAACCCTTACTTTTCGCATTAGGCACCATCGACCCTGCTGACTCGTGCCTAATGGCTTTTGATTTAGATAAATCCACCCTTAGGTTTCCTTCGATGGTCGCCTACCAGATACTATTATCAGTTCAAAACATCACCATTCACCAATGTATCATTGAAGAGGGTGCATCCACATGCATCATGTCAAAGAACGTCTAGCAGAATTTAGGGTATCTCGAGCTAAAGCCATCAGACATCACACTCAGAGAATACGACAGGCACCCATCAGCTCCCGCCGGTCTCTACCAAAACATCTCGATCTTCTTAGCCATCAAGATGGTCCTTATAGACATTGAAGTCTTGGATGCTCAATTGGATTACAATATACTCCTTGGCTGGAATTATATGTATTCCATGTCACCCATAGCCTCCTCCGTCTTCTAAACTATGATGTTCTCCCATGAGGATCGCATAATTACTGTCGAACAATTGACATACCACGACAAGCGACCCCTAAAAAATATTGATGTCATCCTACCATATGTAGACACATCTTCCAAAACACTTACATGGTACCAAGAATATGGCCCCGACCAGTTCAAACCATCGTCCATCCTTGGGTCATTCCTAGGAGATCCCCCTGTTATACTAGAATGATCATCTAATGTCACAGAGCCTTTGGTGTGAATAATGTCCACATTAAGCATCGAAGCTAGCCAAGAGACAGAGACGAGCAGTAATGACACCAAGTCCTCGACCATGACAGCCTTTCTAGCCTACGTCACCTCCCAAACTCCTTTCCTCTATCCCCCAGTTGGTTTTGTGTCCCAACAAGTCTTGGCCACTGTGGTGTTACCAAACGTATCATTAGAAATCCTAGTTTGGTACCTGGTCCCACCTACCAGGACAGGAGCCACGCACATCACCTCTACAAGGTTAATTCCCCTCAAATCTAAGGAAACACCACCCATTCAGGAAACTTTTGCAAACATCCCTGCGAAGGATATTCCCATCACAAAACCGATAGTTACGAACAAGAACACCAATAAAAGAGGGAAGAAGGTTGATAATCCCACCATGCAACAAGAATTACAACCTTGCACCATATGCGACATAGTTGGCCACCCTAACTACATCTTCCCAGAGATGGATGAGTTAAAACCACTCCTTAGCTCTGCGGAAAATATCGTGGCAACAAGTTCCCGTAAAAAGGAACCAGCCACCAAAAATCTAGGAAAGGCATTGCGTACCAATCACATATGCACTATATGTAGCCATTATGGGCACTATACCCATAATTTCCCATAAATTCTATGATACAAGAATGCCTTACACGCCATCAAGAAATCCTATCAAGAGGATCCCTCCATCTAGTCAACTAGAGATGAACCTCGCATCATTTTATACCTGCAGGAGGAACGACAGTCACCTGAAAGAATCTCATTCATCTTTCCCCCTCCTGTCATAGGTTGTGCACTGTGCGACGAACGTGACCACTTCATAGACGAGTGTGCAGCCCTGGAACTCATCCATGGGTGGTATCTAGTAGAGCGCGTATACTATGTTGGTATGCAATCAATACAATTTATGTGTCTGATATGTGCTGGCAACCAAACTTTAGAACAATGCCATTACATCCCTCGATTTCACTTAGCACTAGCTAGTTTGCACTCAGCCACAGTTCACCTCTCCCGAGAAAATAGCTCTGACACTGAATCCATGGATAGCTCGACGACTCAAGAGGATGTGATGAGTAGATCCATCCTCTTCCTGTCAGCTGAAAAGCGACCAGACAGGGAACCCTTAGTCACCCCCAACTGCCCTCCATGGAGAAGACCAACATGTGCGTTATGTAACACATGCAATCATGCAGTCACCACTTCCCCTGACTTAGAAGCACTACACTGCTGGTACATGGTCACGTCATCAAACAAACAGGACGGGAACCCCGGTCCCCCATGTTAGGATGCTTTTCCTAGTGTATCAGGGCAACCACCACAATCAGCGCTATACCTATATCCCATAAGTTCACCCTCTAATCAACATGATACATCTATTAGAGATGAAACACCATGATCTCATCAATCTAGAACCTAAAAACCACAATGGAAGGCAGATTTCCCAAATGCAAGCTACTCCATACTCATTTAGGCATGTTGGGCAAGTTAGGAAGGTGCGCCAACCAAGCACAACCTAGGTTCAACCTAGGATAACATGCGGGCTATGTGAAAAAATTGGTCACCAAGTCAATCAGTGCAAATAAATGAAGCACCTCACAAACAATTTTCACATAGTCTCTTCCCTCCCACAAACACATCTCTCTAACCACGAGAAAATCATGCACTGCTATTGCCGGATTTGCTCACACTTTCATCATACAATAAAATGTGATCATATCCCAAAGCTTAGAGCAGAAAGAATGGCATTAATTCTACACTCCCCAAGAGAGTTAGACATACCCAAGCCAAAAACTTGGAAATGGCAGCAGAGGACCCTCTCCTCTACGTCTGACCTCATCCGAGTGTCCACTTCTGGGATGAATAATAGCGTTGATTCCCACACAATCTACTTAGTTGGCACAGTGGTGTCATGCATCATTTTTACCGACCATAACCATGAACCAGTGGCGTTCCCACTAATGGAAAAATTCAGGCACCAATGTACCAGGCACAACTTCCATCTCCCGAAAAGTGCCCAGCCTAACGAGGAATCTAGCCTTGCGCTCATGCAAGCTCCCATGTTGGAAATTCCTCCCCCACTAAACACTGAGGACATGATAGACCATATACGATTCATATCATCATGTATCAAAACCATGACTTGGGGTGTATGCTCATCTATCACAGGTATCAAGTCAGCTGCAACTACGAGAGTAGTTTTACCAACGACAATGCAAACCCAATCTGTATGCACTTTGTCAACCACGTCTAGTTGCACCACATTGACGATGGAATCCTTTTCGTGTCTGTCAACCAGCTCTGTTCGAACTGAACCTTGTATACACAACCTTGTGCAGAATCAATCCCCCTTAGGATCCCTATTTCATTTAGACGAGGACATCCTTGAAGCCATGACGGAGTTGGATTATCCATGGGATGCAATGCATCACTGCTCACTTTTTATCATAAGAAAAATGTTTAGTCCTGAAAAAACAGGGGAACAAGAGATTTATGCGATTGAATCAAAATATTTCCTACCATCAGGAAAATTTTATTGGTTCAAAAAAACCCATCGTGGTGCCTGATGCGTTCAAGGAAGGAAACATGCAAAACATTTCACCTACCATCAAGGTGAATATATCTCAAAATCCTGGAAAGGTCGAAGAAATCTCGCTGGGGGAAACACGTTCACCAGAAAAGATAACCTCTTACACCCAATTGCTTCAAGAGCAAGATATATCTTCGCGTGGGACTACTCAGAGATGCCTAGGTTTAGTCCCACTATCGTAGAGCACCATATTGACACCTGGCCTGACGTACCACCAATACGCCAGAAACAACATCATCTACACCCATCCAAGGAAGAATAAATAAAACGAGAAATCAACAATTTTCACAAAACTGGGTTTATCTACCCCCTTTCTTACACATCTTGGGTTTCCAACCCTGTTCCCGTCATGAAAAAGCAAGGCACCATACGTGTTTGCACCGATTTTCACGATTTGAAAAAACCATGTCCCAACGACAATTACCTATCCCATTCATCGAGAAATGGGTAAAAGTATCGTTCAATCGCCACATCAACCCTCGTTCATTTACTGAGGGAGAGTTAGTCGTCCGCTATGATGTCACAAAAGAAGCCCTAGGGCTAGGAAAGTTGAAACCTTGTGGAAAGGACCCTACATTATTAAAAATTTTCTCCTCAAGGGGGCATACATCTTGACAGAGTCGAACGGAACATGTCTCAGCAACCCCGTCAATAGCCTTTACCTCAAGAAATTATACCCATAAGGGCCAAGAGGGCCCACCCCTAGAGTCAAAGTACAAAGACTAAACGCTTTAAATTTTTGACCAAAATACTTGTCACAAAATACGCTCTAGTGTTGCAATGGATTCTCAACCTAACCATTAATTTGGATTCATTGATGGTGCATCGCGATGGTCTCAAATTTTAGCAGCAGTCGCCTGGGTCATCTATCAACCTAACCCATCGCCATTCTTCACCAACGTTGTAAGCATCGGCTCAACGACAAACAATCAGGTAGAATATGATGTTGTCATCGAACTTATGTGTGACGCCCTCAATAAAGGCATACATCATTTTCATATCTACCTCGATTCCCAATTAGTGGTGTCATAGTTAAACCAAGAATTTTAGGTACGGGATTCACATTTGTTTAGAAAATATTTACGTGCAAAAATATTAAGCCATCAATTTTATCACATTACATTCACACATGTACCATGAAATCGAAACCAAACAACTGATCGCATAGCTAACAATATCCTAAACTAGAATGCATCTCGGATAAACCATCATACATAAATAACACAAAACATAATTAGACATCCATCGTCACAACACATAATCCACAAACAAATATCAACAGGGGACACAACATGTAGATCTTCAAAAAATATCTCTCTCATATATACCAAAAAAATATGTGTCTCAGTACAAAAATATCGTGTCTCTGACTCGTAAGTCAACCCGAAGATACACACATACAAGTCAACAAAAGGAAGGGATGATTTCCCTGTGTACAATAAAGCCGCTAGGGCAGTGCCCCCCAGGCGAGGCACCTGGACCCACAGTCGCTCCCGGTACCAGTACCAGAGTCGCTGTCAAAACAGAATTCTCCACTTGGTGCAAAGTCGACCAATAGCCCCTCTCGTGGGACATCAAAGTATCTAGCCATGCATCATCGAGGTAATATACAAAATCCTGAGTAGGAATCCCCTGGGTCAAGAAGTCTGTTATCACTGGAAAATCAGAAAAGCAAAGATGACATTTTTTAATGTCAGGCAGAAGGATTTACAGGGCTGAGAGGCATTAGAGAATCTAGAGTATTTAAAAATATCTAAGGTCTAAAAGGAAAATTCAATTTTTGCATCAAAGGAACCAATGAAATGCGCCTTTGCACACATAATTCTTTGATAAGTGCAGCTTTGCACGGCTTTTCCTCAAAAAAACACGCGGCCCTGAGAGTGGCAGAAGTCACTTTCCGGGACCACAAGGCACACTCCATGACATTGATTCCACACTTGAGGCCACCTAAGGATATTCGCCCAAGCATCCTTAGGACCTGAAGGGAACACACAATGGAATCACCCTCCTCTCTTGGGTCACCATCCACAATGTAGCAAGAGAGGGAAGGAGGATTTGAATTCTCCTATAAAAGGCCACCAAGAGATGAACAACGGGTGAACACATTGTTATGTTGGCCAGAATTTCCCCAAGAAATACCAAAAGTGTGTGATCCAGAGCAGAGATCGAGGGGACTCAGTTTTTGGCCATCCAACAACTCCAGTCCACCATAGTAGAGAGAGGGAACCTTTGTGCCAAGGCAGCTCGGAAGTAAAGACATCCTTGCATCGGGACTTTGAAATCCATAATTCTAAGGGCCCCTTTGAAAGTGGGTAAAATTTTCATCCTTCATTCCTACCAACACTCAATAAGAGGGGACGTAAGCACCACCGTTTGGATTATTGAAGTTGTTTGACTCTATTCAGAGCTTTTGTTTTATTTGTTTTAGTTTATTTTTTATGTTTGAATATGAATTCTATTTCTCTATCTAATATGTTTATGTTTTAGCATGTTCCACTAACTTTCTTGACTCCATCTATTTTCTTCTTGTGACCAATAAATTAACAAGGAAAAACCACCCCTCTTAAGCAAGTATGATTTGGTACATTTGTGCACCAAACACACTAACACAGGATTGGTGACTCCACTAAATTTTATTTCCAAGTTTATGTGGTTATGCCTTTTTTGTAGAGAACCTCTTTCTTTGCTGAGGATTTGGGTTGGAACTATCCCCTTTCTCTCCTTCACTACCTAATTCACCCTCAGTGACAGGCTAAAGCTGAAGAGCTCCCAAAACATTACTTTGCAGGAACTTGCACAAATATTGTGCATACATACGCGCCCCAGTGCACGCATTCAGAGGTGACCTGCGCATGACCTTCGCACTTGTTTCAGCCTTTTTCACGTTGTTTTCCAGGTAAATCCCCTCTGCAGACAAAGGCAATCCCTCTAGCCCTAGGGTGGGTCTAGCAACTATGAGAAAATACTAACATATATCTTCCTATATTGTAAATGAAATTCATGGCAAGGAAGATGACCTACCTTGTCCTGATGCTATGTTGTCATCTTCTACCGAAGCTTCTTGATCTGTTGCTCTCCTCAAGCTCGAAACACATTGTTTCCAACGTTCAATTACCTGTATAAACAGTCAAGAAACCATGACAAGCGTAAAACCATGACAAACATAAAACAATTACAACCTATCTAACTAATCAAGGAATGCTATAAATTTCATTATAAATGTAAACAAGAGTGGAAGATAAACATCAGATGCATTTTATTATGATAAATACAAGGGGAGTTTACAACAAAGCCTTGATGTTGAGACTCTCCTTCGGCAGGTCTGTATCCAAGCACGTTTGCCACACCCTCATGAAAAAATTTCCAAGATCTCACTATGTTCTCAACACACAAAAACAATCACACTCCGCACTATTCTCCCGAAGTTATGATTGCTTCTTCTCTATGTTAACCTTTTCAGCTATCTGTTCAACTAGCACATCAATGGAAGATGGCTATATTTATAGAGGAGAGGAGGAGGTTGGGATCCCTACAATAGTGGAAGGGAGGCCTTATCCCTTGGGAGGTTTCCCCAAAAGGTGGAGACAAGAGGCCAAAGGAGGAAGGCCGTGGTTATTCAGTCAAACCACTCCCTATGACTCATACACGAAGTTGCTGTGATCGAAACTTCACCTCTATTTTAAAAAAAAATTCCATAAACAGATTGGCGCGGGAAGCTAACTGAGACAGAGTGCTAGCTGGCACGGGGGCCAATTTTAATCTTCCTCATTGGCGCAAGGGAATAATGGGCTACCAACGCCAAGGAAAAAATAAGTGTTTTTAGAGGTCTGCTCAAGAAATGGTCAACAGAATGAATGTTGTCTTCATGGCAAGGGATGCAATGATGGTATTTGCAAGGCATGACACTGCTTATTGATCATATAAATGACCCTCCAATGGGCGAGATGGGGATTGCAGGGACAGTGACAAAATGTTGTGAAACAAATGCCCCCTAAAGTATGAAGTCCGAACATGAGTGAGGGATGAAATGCTTTACAAGTACGTGCAAGGAACTAGACGCTGCTGTCAGAAGACCAGAAAATCAAGCATAGATACATATAACTGAAATCTCTGTTGAAAATACATGGATCCATGGTATAGATGCAGCTTTCCATCAAGAAGAGGATCATGTTAATAGATCCTCGGCATGGACACAGCTATCCGAATGAAGGGATCATATGAAATAGATCCACTATATGGGCGCAACCATCCATATAGAGAGGATAAAAACTAGAGAACCCATGATATGGTCATAGTTTTCCATCTAAAGAATCATGTATATAATCATGAATGACTCATCACTCCTTGCAACCTAGACTTTTGTGATCGAAGCCCAAGGTCTTGCACTCCAACACCACCCGATCAAAGTACAAATTCCAACATGTGAATAGACTTGTTGAAGTCTAACATGCTATAAAATCACTTGATTATCGGTCAATGATGTGAACCGTTAACAAGTGCGAGAGAAACCACCCATAATGTCAATGGATCTCAAGGTACTACTAGTACAATCCACAGAATGTGAATAGTGAGCTGAAGTCGAACACCCTTCAAATCACCCGATCGAAGGCCAATGATGTGAACCTATCGTCAAATGCGAAGAACTTGCCATTAGGGCATGCAAGCTATAATGTACCAGAAATGAGTCTCTAGATCAACTTCCTGAATAATGAGTTGAAGTCGACAGGAAGTGATCCATCGAAGGAGGGTCATAATGAATCCCACATCATCGACACGAAACATAGAAGGTAATATGAGTGTGAATCAAGATTGAAACAGAGGATCAAGGAATGTACAAACTACAGAAGGATTTTCTCTTGAACATATCGGTGACATGAATCTGGAATTTGGCAGCATTTGACTCAAATAGGATTAGGGGTCATGTTGACAAGATTTGTAATTGAATGAGAGGAAAATGGATTTCGCCAAACCCATGGAGGAAAAGTGACAGAGTGAATATATCACAACCTGACATGAACTGCAGACAAGTGTCATGTTCAAGAGTGACATACTGCCGACACAACTGACAAGTAATTTCCATTTCCCCCACCATTTCTGGAAAGTACCTCTTTATTTTTACACAAGCTTGAAGAGGATACCATATGCTTGTCATATAAGTTTTTCCTTTGGACAAATCCAAACTAGTACATTTTACGAGCCCTAGGAAGGAGGAACTCGAGTAATGTCATGGTGAAGATTTCCGATGTCATTTAGGTTTTAATGAGTCTGACAAAGGGGGAATTCGGAAAATTTCCATGTTTATAGAATTTGAAAAGAAGGTAGAAAATAAAAATCCAGCATGGCCCTTTTCGTAAATAGTCCCTTAGATCCGAAAAGGTAGAAAACTGTGTCTGAGAGAACCTCTTAGTCGCGATAGGCTAAGGTATTCCTTTTCGTAAATAATATATCCCAGCCCGAAAAAGGGGTAAATGTATACTGGGTAGATATCGTTTCACAGCCATTTAATGAGTTCAAAACAAAAAGAGTCTCGACAATCTTTTCATGTTTTGAGAGTTAGAAAAGAGCTGAAAGTTGACTCCTCCTGGAGGAATGAGTGGTATTAAGGGTAGCTACTGGTTCCGGTAATGGTGGAACTACTCTGAACAAATAAAGGTCAAGAGGCTAGCTAACAATACCACTCATCGCAATGGTTCCTTGGGAATGGGTGAAACAACCAAGTGAAGGCATATGATCGTCCAAGCATATAGTGACAATGGAGTGAGAAAACCAAGGCTCATCTGGCAAAAACAGGCTGGTAAAATGGAAATCAAAAGAGGTAAAATGAAAATGGTTTCATTTTTACGCAAGCTTGAAAACATGGAAAACTATGCTTGAAAAATTGGTTTCATTGTTATGCAAGCTTGAAACAAAGATAAACTATGCTTGAGATTGGTTTCATTTTTACACAAGCTTGAAACAAAGATAAACTATGCTTGAAAAAATATTTGCATGCCCCCAACATGGTGACTCAATTCGAGGTACATGCCCCCAAAGCTTCAGTCCATATGAAAGGCAAATGGAGTGAAGGTTCCAACTACGAGATCAGAGAAAGACTCGACTGGGATTTTACGAGATCTGATCAAAGACTCGAATTGAACGGGAACACGTTTCATTTTTTTAACGAGGTTGACACATTAAAAGAACTATCCTCGTGATCTAATTAATTTTTTGAGGAGGTTGACATAGAATATGAACTATCCTCCGACTTGCTTGTTTCATTTTTTAAGGAGCTTGACACAAGAATAGAAAATATGCTCCAAGGACCTTGTTTCATCTTTTAAGGAGTTTGACAGAAGAAAACAAACTCTGCTCCAAGGACCTTGTTTCATTTTTCAAGGAGCTTGACACAAGAAAACGAACTATGCTCCGATGACAACTCATCATGTCGAATAAGAAATCATGGCTTCCAAGTGTTCCGCACCGAATGGGAGAACAACATCTCAGAAATCAAGACCCAATGCCCCCGGCACACGATGCACAATGGAACTATCATTGAATGTGGGCACAGGACAGGTAGCCACATAATTAACCTGTGGCGGGGAAGATACAACCAACGGATAAAGACCCAGAAGGGACGATGGTGGACCAGATGTCACATCAGGACAAAAGAATGAAAGTTGATCAATGGTCATGATCCGACCTTTGTGTGGAAAACAGATCACGCAAAAGAGGGAAGAAACAACCGCCCCCATGGCATAAGCATATTCATAGCCCAAGAGTAAATTAAAATCCAAGGGACCTTGGACCACCATCATGTCTATATAGACGGTTTTTTCTCCCAAAGTAATAGGCAACTTCAGAAGGATCCCTAATGGTTGAATTGTTCTTCTGTTAAAAGTCAACAGATACTGCATAACAAGCACAAGTGGTGGAGAACCAAAAGCTTGCCAAGTAGTTGAAGACAGAATACTAAAAGACGTGCCTTCATCTATAATCATGCTAGGTACGATCATATCGAAGACCTGCACAATGATCTCAAAAGGCACATAAGAAAGAAGGTAGTATCTTGCAAATCAACTCCAATCAAAGGAAGTGACCAAACTACTTGGAGGTGGTACCATCGAACTAAGATGGTTTTCTCCTAGTGTTACCGGAGCAAGAGGAGCATCCTCCTTGACCTCCCTCACGGTAGAAGGAGGAGCAACTTCGTGAACTATAGGGATGGGAGAATATTTCTCCAAGTGCAAGGAATCTGAAGAAACAAGAAGAACGTGAGGGGGATGAGATCCAATTGTTACACCATTTTTTGGTCATCTAACCTTTTATCATTAGATGGACCCAAGTACACCATGTAAGACCAGTTTTACCCCAAGTAAAACTGCTTTCACTATGTTAATTAAGGAAACCCCAAAAGGAATAATTAATTAAACCATCATTTAATTATTATTCCCAGTCATGTTTAACCCAAAAACAAAGAAATTAATGAGATACACCCATAGTTATCTTATTATTTCCTAGGAATAATTATTTAAATAATATTCCTTGTTAAATATGACCAAATCAACCACTATTAATTAAATAAATCATTATTTATTTGATTATATCCCAACCACTTCCTTAAAAGGATAAATGAATCATTTATTTATTTATTCCTCACTAATCAAGGGACTTGACCCAAGTCAAACACCCTTTCCCTCCAACAAATAATAATAAAATATTCCATAGAGGTGGATCTAGATTTGATTAACATTATTTTAATCATGCACCAAGATCTAGAATGACCCAATATTTTGTTATAAATAGGAGGGTTTTTCCCCTTCATTCTTCACCTTTTGTTGCATACTAGATCACTCTGGATCTATACACTTGGTCTCATTTTTCTGCCATTTTGCTCCCATTGAGCTCTACCTTCTACATTGGGTTTTCTACATCTACAAGAGAGAGAAAGCTTAGATCTGAAGTACTGAGGACTACAAAGAACCCATCCCATTGAGGAGATCTGGATACACCTTCTTGTTTCCTCCCAGGTGCCCTGTAATATAAAAATTCATTCAAAAATCGTGTTCTTGTCTTGTCTGTTGGATGCATGGAGCAAACTCTTTACTTTACTGCTTAATGTCTTTCTATTTATAGATCTGTTTGTTGCGGCGCTTTAACTACTAATTGCAGATCTGAAGATGTTTTGCAGCCATTATTGTTGTTAGGGCTATTAGTTATGCGTAGCTAAAGTGGTTCTTTTTCGTACACTTCGACGAAGAATTCATACTAACAAATGGCGACTCCACACGGGTTTAAAATTACGACCGCTGTCGTTTTTCATATTCCTGCATATCCAGCTACTTCAGGCCCTAGGGCTTCTTTTTTAGCTGCTTAGTTTTTCTCTTTTCATGTCATTTTCCTCACATAAAACCCTAAAAACCTAAAATTTCTAACTTCCGTGTGTTTCTGGCCCTATTGCGCAGGTAAGCGACACCAGCCGCACCTGAGACGGCAATTTTTCAGAAAATCTGCCGCCGAAACAGCCGGAACGGGGGGTCGCACCTTTTGGCCCAAAACCTGCGACCTGGACGCACCTTTTGGCCTGTTTCCTGCGACCTCAACTCAGATCAGGTCAGAACCTGCGACCTGCCTTTTTTCCAGCATTTTTTCTGCAATTTTTCTGGGTTCTGCTGCAGCCTCTGCCAGGGTCTTCCAGCCTCTGTCTCAGCCCGCCTTGACCAAGATCTGACCTGTTTTTACTCACCTAAGTGGGAACCCAGCCCCTTAGGGCTTTAGTACCCTCCACTTTTTGTGGAAGAGTTTCAGCTGTTTCAGCCGTCGGTTTCAGAGCTTCAGCCCCCTCTTTTCCAGATCTGTTACCCCCCTTTCAGATCCATTGAAATCAGCCTCTTTTCCTTTCAAATCACCTCCTGTCGTTTTGTTTGGACCTCCTTTGAAGGCCTCCGCCTTGCCCCCCCGGTTTTTGCTGATTTCCCTTTTTCCAGCCACCTTGCCTCTGTCTCTTGGCTGTGACCTGCACCCCTTGTCTGCAGCTTTATCCTCCAGATCTCTGTCCCCTTTGACCCCAGATCTGTCGAGCGTCCTTTGTGTGTGTTTCCATATTTTTCCCCTTTCTTTTCAGCATAGTTGTGAGAGACCCACCTTCTTGGGTTAGATAGATGCATACGTAGCCGTTATTTTTCTGTTATTTTAGCATTTTATTTCTGTTCTCTGTAGGTTTATTTTCAGCTACGTAGCACACTTTTTTCTTGCTCTCAAACAACGGAAAGGGTTTAAAAATTAAAATCAACACACACCACACACTGACCCTAAGTGAAGAAGCGCCTGGTTTACACCGCCTGGCAAAGACTCTAAAATCAATTGTCACTGCACCTTTTCTGCCCTTGACCTTCTTGATTTTGTCCCTTTCTGCCCTTGTCGGTTTCCTTCGTCCTGTCATCATTGCGCCCCCAAGGCGCCTTTCCCGGAGACTTCTTGGCCTTCATCCTCAGTTTCCGGTTGATCGACCTGCTCCGCACCGTCGTCGTCGAGCCAGTCCACCTTCGAGTCCGCACTCCGACTCCTCTCTGATTCATCGGGTCCCCCTTCTCCTTCCGGTTCTCCCCCTCCGACTCCTTTTACCTTCACCATGTCCGGATCAGGGCCTAATGCTAGCGGTTCTCCCGGCCCCAATGCCGGCCCTACTTCTAGCGGAACCATCACAACCACTACTCCGACCACCCCTGTGCTGCCGTACATTGCAGGCCTCAGCCTCCCCGATTTCCGTCAGTTGATTAATGATCCCATTCACCACAATGCTACCTGGCCCACTATGCCCACCAAGCTGCCCTCTGATATCCCTAAGTTCTAGGGCCTTACTGGAGAAGATCCAACCAATCACGTCCGATCTTTCCACATGTGGTGTTCCTCCAATTCCATTACCGATGACTCCATCCGTCTTCGTTTGTTCCAACGCACGCTTACAGGCGAAGCTTCTAAATGGTATGTCGAACAGGCCACTTCCTCCCATACCACGTTCGAGACTCTTGCCCAAGCCTTCTTGTCGTACTTCCAGCTCCCTCTCCGATACGACACTGGTACGGAGCTCTTGACTTCATTTAAGCAATCCTCTTCCACACGCCTTTCTGCCCATGTTCAGGAATGGCGCCGAAGACGGAGCTTATGTCGAGCCCCTCCCTTTGAAGATCGGGTTTACATGGACTGGTTCCTTCGCACTCTCCCGTCTCCCATCGGCAAAGATGTCGCCTCTCCCTTTCCTCAATCTGAAGAAGCCGCCCTCCAAATAGCTTTAAAATATGACCTGATCTACGCTCAATCGGGTTATGTTTATACCGTTCTGCCTGACATCCCCAGGCCCGGTGGCGCTAACGCCCCGGGGGCATCTCATTCCGCCGACGGTATCGTTGGATCTCTTTCCCACCCATCTGCTCACCCTCCTATGAGCCATGGTCTCCCTCAGGGAGGGGCCAGCACCTCAAGCAATCTTCCCCCTCCCGGCAACATGTATCCAGGATACGGCATGCCTCCTCCCTTTGCCCAACCTCCTGCTTACCTCAATGTCGCCCAACCCAACCCTTACTTTTATCCACAGCCTGGTGCGCCAGCTCCTCCAGCATATGCGCTTCCGCCTCCCTTGCCTCCTCCCAACCTGCAACAGCACATACAACCCCCTCCAGGGCAAGTATTTGCACAGCAGGGTGCGATTAACCCCCCTTCTTCTCAAAGAAGGCGGCGAGGCAACCAGAACCCATCTGCCCCCGGTAACCAAGGACCCAATTCTGGTATGGACCCTAACACTAGCAACCAGCCTCAGGGCATCCCGCCCAGGCCGGACAGGCCGCTTCGCACAAACAAGCCATGTTCGTGTTGCGGTGTTTACGGTCACTACACTCACGATTGTCCTCTCTTACCCCAGATGCGACAGATGTGGGAGTCTCCAGCCACATTGCGCGGACAACACGCCTCCCCTCACGCTCCTCCTAATGTGGCCACTACCCAGCCAGCTGTGTTCACTGATCCTTTCCCTCAACAGGGATTCGTGGCTACCCAACCCCCCGACAGCCATGCAGCCACACCCTCGTCCATTTCTGGTTCCTCTGACTACCAGATCCTTATGATGCGCACCGATCCGTCCCCTTTCGTCGACCTTCACCTTCAAACAAGTCCGCCGATGCCACCAAGCCTCCTGCTCAGTCTGCTCCCGAGCCCCCCTCTTCAGGTTCTGCAGAGCCTCTTTCGACATCCAATGGCCCCTTACCCATCCCTCAACCCAAAGTTGAGGTTCATCCAAAGATTCCAAAGGGACCATTACGCCGAAATGCTGCTTCCGGTCGAGCCGCTCAGTCGTATAGCATAGTAGATGATTTGGCGCAGTCCCCTGCTGCCATTTCCATACTGGAACTCCTCCGGTCGTGCCCTTCCCAAAAGAAGGCTCTACTATCTGCCGTGGGCGCTGTAGATCCTGCTGATGACCAGATGATTGTTTTCGACGCCACTCAATCAGACCACCCTCCCCTCCCTCCTTCATTGCTTTCCAAAATCCAGGTCAAAGTAGGAACGCCTTTGTATCCCGGTGTATAATTGATGAGGGCATCCCTGCGTGATATCGCCGGTTTGGGCAACTGGGATCAAGTGACGCCCGATCACCCGCCCGAGCGTGGGACGGTCATGCCTCCCGGCCTATTCGCTTTGTTTCGTATTTGTCCCATCACCCCCGCCGGGTAAAATTTTGTTGCGTTGATGTCGAAGTCATTGACGCCCCTCTAGATTACAACATTCTATTGGGGCGAAGCTACACCTATGCCATGTCTGCTGTCCCATCCGTGGTCTTCCGCAAGATGTCTTTTCCACATAACGAGAAGATAGTCACCATTGACCAGCTATCGTATCATGAGCCGTCGTCTCAGTCCTCCTCCGAGACGACCATCTCTTCTGTAGCCAACAAGCAAACCGTCGATTCCTTGACCAGTGTCTCCCCCGGCGTTTATAAAGATTCCACCATGCTTGGTACTTTTCCTCACCTTCCCCCCCCTCCTATTACGGATCCCAGCTTGTCGAATATTTGCATGATGCAATCGTCTCAGGCTGCCCATAAACGGCCTGCCTCGGCTAGTCCGCACCCTCCCCCCGCCCTCCGCAACCCGCTCCTAGCCATTCATCTCCGCCAGCCGGACCTCCTCCTTCCGGCCCTCCCCCTACAGCTGGTATCCCCGAACCTCTTTATCCTCCAGGCTCGGTTCCCCCCGGCCTTAACCATCTTGGAGCCGTACCTCCCGGTCACTACCCTGCTGGACAGATCCCCTTCTTGGCTCCCCCTCCCGGAGTATATTCTGTCCCCGTCATGGCCACCCTCTCTCTCCCTAACTTGACCTTGGGTATTCCGGTTTGGTACCTTGACCCCCCAGCCGCCACCCCCCCCGGTCACCCCAAACCTTACATGGCTTTGACACCGGTTCAACCGGTCCCCCTCGCTTCCTCCATAGCCACTGTGCCCCCAGCACCTCCACAGGACCCTTCTCCTGTTGTGACGGCTCCCGGGAAGACAGGCAAAGCCCGAAGGAGGGCAACCCATCACGATCCGGCCCCCCCAACATCCGTTACCCCCCCACGACCACCAAAGCCCGCCATTCGATGCGCTTTGTGTGATGTCGTCGGTCATGCCACTCCCATGTGTCCTGAATTGCCCCACCTCAAGCTTCTGGTCAACGAGACATTCCCCGACTCTGATCTCCCAGAAGTACATGTCACTATCCCCGACTCCCTCCCAAAACTCAAACACTTGCGCACAAACCACCCTTGTGCCTTGTGCGATTTTCACGGCCATTACACCCACCTCTGTCCCCGCCTTGCCGAGTACCGTTCCTCCTTGGACTTGTACCGCCAATTCAAGGCCGCTTCGATCGGACCAGAGGACATTCACATTCCGCCTCCCGCTTTTAAGCCAACGGAGCCCTCAGTCACCATTTTGTACCTGTCATCATCCATGAGACCATTGGGGAACGTTCCATCTGAATCCTCCCCTATTGTTTCGCTTGACCTTCCTTCAGCGGTCATCTTGGGCTCAACATCGGTAGATCCGTTATCTACTTACTCTTCGGTCACCCATTGTGACGATGCGCATGTGAACCGCTCTTCTCATGATGATGATTCAGGCCACTTCACCACGTCAGGTAGTTCTTCTTCCACTAGTCACCCCATCTTCTATCACGATGACGACATTATGGAAGAAATTCCCACCCCAGACTTCATCTATTCCCCCTTACATCGAACCCATGCGTTCACACCACATCCACCTTGTGGTCATTACATCGAAACCCAATGTTTGGGTAAGGGGGCACCCACATTTGAGAGACCAAGAGAATCCATTCTCCACCACTCTCCTAGTGTATCTAGTCGTGTTGACTCTAGACCCCGTATTCTTCCACATTTAGAAGAACCTCTAGAGTCCCATATCACTTCAGATCACTCTCGGGACGATACCCCTTATCGTTCCCTCATCTTACATCAGCAACCCAGTCTCTTAGACATTATTATTGACCAACCTATAGCTTTTCTACGAGAGCATCGGTTCATTATCTCCAAATCCTCCTTTTGGGATAGTGACACCAGGTATGCCAATTCGGAAACTTAAAGTCCATTTGATCCCTATATGCAGTACCAAAAGAGATTGGTACCACTCCATTTCCTTTCTCACACTGCATAACCATACCCAGAACAAATGGCACACCACATCATTAAAATGTGGTTAGATTCCCCTTTTTATAAATACATTTTGGCATGCCCACAGCACGTCACACAAACTCAAAAAATGGGGGCACCACCTTCCCCTACATACATCACTGGGGGCACCATGCGCCCCCCCATACATATACTTACGACATGCCCATAGCATGTTCCAAAAACTGGGGGCACCATACGCCCCCCCATACATATACATCCGACACGCCCATAGCATGTTACAAACAAAATCCAAAAACTGGGGGCACCATATGCCCCCCCATACATTCTGGGGGGCACCACTTGCCCCTATACACATCCGAGAGGGCACCATATGCCCCTATATCTGGCCAATACGCGACGAACGCCCCGATCCGCCTGGATCTCTGTCCGAAGTGTTCCCAGATCCCTCTCTCTCCAGTTGACCCGCAACTCTGCCATACCTGCACAACCACATTCTTTTTGTCAGGGTACAGATCGGGAAAACCATAACCACACACCACAACCCAACTCCCAGCCATCAAACAGCACCAAGCCCTCCTCGTCTCCCGGGTCGCAGTTTTCTGCCATTTTCTGGACCAGGTCGCACTTTTTGCCCCCAAACCTGCGTCCTGGGTCGTACTTTTTGCCCCAAAAAGTGCGACCCGACCATAGAGATGAAGGAGGGGCTGTTTCTGGGGTTTTTGGGCCCTAAACTGCAAATGTCATCCAACAACATGCAAGAGCAAGGTTAGGCCTCGTACCTCCAACTGACAGATCTCGCTTCCAACGGTCGGTTTGTCCGCTACGTTCGCCGCAAGATTTAGGGCCTTCTCTCCACATTCACCATAGAAACAATAGCAAATGAATGATTTTGGAGGGAAAACTGCCTCATTCAAGAGAACCCATGTTTCTCCTTTCGACTGCTGCAACCACACCGTAGCCCCGTTCGACCAACCGTCAGCACCGCTGGACAGATCTCACCGAGCTCTCAAATGGGTTTTAGTTAGTTTTTGGTGATTTGATACTTCACTCGGACACATTTTTTCCACGAAGGGTCACTTCACCGCTCCTTAAAATCGAATTTCCTCACTTACGACACTTGTACTTGGGGCACCATATCGCCCCCTTACTTGTCCATGTTCGTGTTGATTTTCGTCATGAGTACCCACCTTGTACTCATGCTTCTATGACCCCCCATTGGGGCCTTTCTTGTGTGGCGACACCCCTCGTATCCACCCTTGTTTGAAACATCAAAGTTGAGTCATCATTGCATTCCTTGAGTCTGTCCCGCGGCCTTTCACCCTACTGTAGCCCTCCCATTCTTTTTGTGGTTCCTCTCTTGTGTCGCCATATCATGACCTTCAGCCTTTGTCCCCTATCCTTTCGATATTGTGCCCGTCGCTTCTTCTGTCATTCATGCCCTTTGTGCTCTAACAAAGAGAGTAAATCCATTCGCCACTCCATCCTTCCCATTTCCACCATCATCATTAGTTTCGGGTCATAAGTCACTCTGTTGTTCTTCTCTCGTGCCTTGGTTGAGGATCTCTCATTGCCTCACCTACGGCGGACACTCACTACATCGTGTCGGCACATTTTATTCCGAGAAGCGAGGTCCTGGGGCGGTGTACCTTGGTTCCCGACTTTCACTCTTGTTCGGTGCCTCGGATCGGTCAAAGGGACTCGTTCAGTGACCCAGCAGCAGCTCTTGATGATTCCCGGGCGTGTGTGAGATGTCTCGGCCCTCATGAGGGGGTGGCCCTGCAGGTAGCCCCCCACATGCCCGGATGACCTCTTCATTGCAGCCTTTGATGCCGCTCCAGATTTTGATGATGTTGGCCTTAGCCACCTGCAGCGCCTCCATGATTTGCATGTATCAGTCAGATTTTGTGAGCCCTTCCCCATTTACAGGGGGAATTTGGGTTGTATTTATCTCATGTACTCAGATATTATTGTACTAGTCCTGGCTGTTATCCCAGGCACAACATGTATGTGAGACTCTTCATTGTATTTTTATCTGGCCCTTGATTATGCCAGCTGTACTCTCTGGTTCGGTCCCTTGTGTACTGGACACACTATTCTTTTGTACTTTTTCACGGCGGGCATAGGTATGCCTCCCCCGCCGCCTTCAGCACAGGTACCCTCTCATAAAAAGAGACTTGTTGCACCTGCGAGTCTCGTCTCCTCAGGGTCTAGTCCTTCAGCACACTATCTACCTCACACTTCTCTCTCTGACATCCCCTTTTGTTGTCTGGTGATTGTATTCTTACAACGTACTTCGGTCATACGATTTGCTCCTGACACTCGCACGCTGGGGGGCAATCTGGTACACCATTTTTTGGTCATCTCACCTTTTATTATTAGATGGACCCAAGTACACCATGTAAGACCAGTTTTACCCCAAGTAAAACTGCTTTCACTATGTTAATTAAGGAAACCCCAAAAGGAATAATTAATTAAACCACAATTTAATTATTATTCCCAGTCATGTTTAACCCAAAAACAAAGAAATTAATGAGATACACCCATGGTTATCTTATTATTTTCTAGGAATAATTATTTAAATAATATTCCTTGTTAAATATGACCAAATCAACCACTATTAATTAAATAAATCATTATTTATTTGATTATATCCCAACCACTTCCTTAAAAGGATAAATAAATCATTTATTTATTTATTCTTCACTAATCAAGGGATTTGACCCAAGTCAAGCACCCTTTCCCTCCAACAAATAATAATAAAATATTCCATAGAGGTGGATCTAGATTTGATTAACATTATTTTAATCATGCACCAAGATCTAGAATGACCCAATATTTTGTTATAAATAGGAAGGTTTTCCCCATCATTCTTCACCTTTTGTTGCCTATTAGATCACTCTGGATCTATACACTTGGTCTCATTTTTCTACCATTTGCTCCCATTGAGCTCTACTTTCTGCATTGGGTTTTCTACATCTACAAGAGAGAGAAAGCTTAGATCTGAAGTGTTGAGGACTACAAAGAACCCATCCCATTGAGGAGATCTGGATACACCTTCTTGTTTCCTCCCAGGTGCCCTGTAATATAAAAATTCATTCAAAAATCGTGTTCTTGTCTTGTCTGTTGGATGCATGGAGCAAACTCTTTACTTTATTGCTTAATGTCTTTCTATTTATAGATCTGTTTGTTGCAGCGCTTTAACTACTAATTGCAGATCTGAAGATGTTTTGCAGCCATTATTGTTGTTAGGGCTATTAGTTATGCGTAGCTAAAGTGGTTCTTTTTCGTACACTTCGACGAAGAATTCATACTAACACCAATCTCAACGGAAAATACCTAATGAACCACAAGAGGGGTCATATCAATCGATTCACTGACCAATGGTTGGTTGGGAATAGATTTGTGAATTTTAATTTCTAAGGGAATGGGATCGACCAAAGATGACTCTTGACCGATCATTGAATCAACCAGCGGAGGACTTGAAGAAAGCTTCTGGTAACCAACCGGAAGGTAGGGTGCAGAAACAATAGATTTTTCTAGCACTCTCATGGCTTCATCCATGTACAGAAAAGGTGAATGGGATGATGCCCTTCACACAACTTACAGGGATTCGTGATCTTACTATATTTATTATGAGTCTTATCAGTACTAGTCAAAGATGTGTCACCAATATGACTTCCAGAAGCCAAAGGAAACAGTGGACGACCGTTAGACCATACTTCAAGCACCTTGGGAATGCTAGGAAAATCTCGAATAAAATAGCCACCTTTGCACAACATGTAATGGAATTTGACTTTCTGTGGAAGGTTGGATGGTTTATCGATGGAAGGTGTCTTAGGAGCAATAGCTACAACACTAGCCTCTCGCTTATTTGACTTTTTATTCTTTGTATTCTTCTTCTTCTTCTTAGCCACCTGGGTACTGGAATCCAGACATTCACCAGGCGAAGTAGAAGAGGAGGACAAAGAAATAGGTGAAGAAGGGGAGAGGTCCGCCTTAGAAGCAAAATGATGTTGTTCTAGTGGAGGAGATGGTTGTAGAGAGGGAAAAATACTCGAAACCACAGAGGTCGAGAACAACCAGACATACAAACCAACAGTTAACCCAGGAAGGGATAATGTTTCCATATAAAGAGCACCAACATTCCCAAAAGCAGGAAAAGGACCAGGAGTCCCTTTGGAGGGGATTCCTTGGTTGGTAAACTCTGAAAATGTTGCCATTGGAAAAAACCGTAAAACAAAAGACTAAGGAAGATAAATTTAACCTGGAATATTTCGTGGGCAGTTAATCTTTTAGGACATTGAAACAAAACTTTGTTGTTTCATATTTTAAGAGTCAAAAAATAGGAAAAAGGTGACTCTATCACTTTCAGGTTGAAGCGAGCGTGAAAGGACAAGTGCTTAATGATATCTTCTTTTTTAAAGAGTCACGAAAAGATCAAAATGACTACTCTGGTAATCTAAGAAAGAGGGTGTGCCAAGTTTCCGTGAACTGCTATATACACCTTGGTGATCAAATGAAAGAGAAATGACCAAGGACTTTCCGTACATGTAGGTAGTCTCCCTGAATGTTGTGTTCAGTGTATCACGGTTACAGGGTGGTAGACTCGGCTTCCTATGGATAAAGGATTGCAACCTATATGGGTATCCCTTTATATACTCGACAGTACGAGGAGCACAAGTCCATACTAGCACTGTCTAAAGCCAAATGGCGAGCGACAGCTACTAGGTCTTAAGATGCTGGAACACGTCTCTAATCTGGACCACTAAAATGTTTGCGTTAAGTTCCAATGTTTCCTTAGGTTCATTCAATAAATTTTAAAGTTGATCTTCAATTATGTCTTGGTTTCAAGGCCCTACCGCTGTCATATGAATCTCCTGTATGCAGCTATATGAGAAAATAAACCTTTCAATTCAATGAATGCTATCTAGTTAAGGGAAGAGTCTCAAACAATGATGCAACAAACAACAATACTGCAAATGAAAATTTTTCCTAACTAGATGACTTTCACTATCCAAAATTAATCTAAAACATTCAACAATGCGAATTATGCAATGTAATCTATGCAAAATCCTCTTTTTTGAAAACTATACAATTGTAAACTATGAACAATTTCCTTTTCTTTTGAAAGAATAAGAATGCACTCAATGCATTTTTTGATGAAATGAGAATCTACTTAATGCATGCTTTTAATGAAAGAGAATGCACTCAATGCGATTTTTAGCTTTCAATCATTAAACAATGTAATCTAAGTTCAATGATGGATCTCAAAAAGACTTTTCAATGCAATGTGATCTAATGCATTTTAACGAAAAGAAAACTTTGAGACGAAAACTAGATGAACACAAATTTCCTTAATGGAAGGATGAATGAAAAAGGGATGCAAACCAGCACTAAGAATGCAATCGCTGTTTTAAACACTTTGTAACAAAATTCCTCAAAAGGCTACAAGACATATGAGGTCAAGCACAAAAATGACTTCCAAAGCATGAGCTCAAAAGAAGGCATTCATTCCCTTTTACATCAAGCAATCATAGAAAGAAGACTTTTCGGTTGAACAATGGGCAATGTAATCTATGCTCACAAGTGAAAAGGTAAAGGAGAGAACATGTAAATCATACAGAGAAAAGGACCGGAAGGGAAAGACACACTAGTGGAGGAATTAGGGAAAAACCTCAATTTTTCACACACCCTGAAATTGGCACAACTTTTGTGGGTGAAACTAGCGCCAAATGGCGTGACTTGCTCACTGACAACTAGTTCCAATGGCCAATTGGTGTGGGTTGCTAACTGAAAACTAGAACCAATCAACGCGACTATCAGAAAAATAAAAGCACCAATGCCTGAACAAGAAAAAAACAAATAATTTCTCCCAACCAAGACCAGACTCACCAATTCAAGCAAAATTTAAAAGATCGTAATTGATGAAAAAGATAGAAAAAATAGGGAAATGGTCGTTCAACTAAATCCATCGAATGACTAAGACCTCAAAGAGTGACAAACTCAAAGGAAACTCCCCAGTGGAGTCATCAATTTTTTTTTCCAGGTAAATCCCCTTTGCGGGTAGAGGCGATCCCTTTAGCCCTAGGGTGGGTCTAGCAACTATGGGAACATACTAACATCTACTTTCCTAGATTGTAAATGAAATTCAATGCATTGAATATGACCTACCTTGTCCTGATGCTATGTTGTCGTCTTCCACCGAAGCTTCTTGATCCGTCGCTCTCCTCAAGCTCGGTACACGCTACTGCCAACATTCGATTACCTATACAGACAGTCAAAACACCACAACAAGCGTAAAACCACGACAAACATAAAACAATTACAACCTATCTAACTGATTAAGGAATGCTATAAATCTCATTATAAATGTAAACAAGAGTGGAAGATAAACATCAGATGCATTTTATTATGATAAAGACAAGGGGAGTTTACAACCAAGACTTGATGTTGAGGCTCTCCTTCGGTAGGTTTGTATCCAAGCATGTTTTCCACACCCTCATGAAGAAAGGTCCAAGATCTCACTATGTTCTCAACACACACAAACAATCACACTCTGCACTATTCTCCCGAAGCTATGATTGCTTCTTCTCTATGTTAAATTTTTCAGCTATCTGTTCAAATAGCACATCAATGGAAGATGGCTATATTTATAGAGGAGAGGAGGAGGTTGGGATCCCTACAATAGTGGAAGGGAGGCCTTATCCCATGGGAGGTTTCCCCAAAAGGTGGAGACAAGAGGCCAAAGGAGGAAGGCCGTGGTTATTCAGTCGAACCACTCCGTATGACTCATCCAAGAAGTTGTTGTGATCGAAACTTCAGCTCTATTTTAAAAAAAAAATTCCATAAAAAGATTGGCACAGGAATCTAACTAAGACAGAGCTCTAGCTGGCATGGGGGCCAATGTTAACCTACCTCATTGGCGCGAGGGCATAACGGGCTACCAGTGCCAAGGCAAAAACAAGTGTTTTTAGTGGTCTCCTCAGGAAATGGTCAACAAAATGAATGCTTTCTTCATGGGGGATGCAATATTGATGGTATTTTCAAGGCATGACACTACTTATTGATCACAGAAATGACCCTCCAATGGGCGAGATGGGGATTGCAGGGACAATCACAAAATGCTGTGTAACACATGCGGAAACTAGAAGTAAGATTTTTTTCTAATATTTCCATATTTTCATGGTTGTGAAGTGATTGGCAGCTCATAATACATCTTCTAGCACTGGTTGAGGTGCCCCACAACTTGTTAAAGATCAATTTTAGTTGCTTTTGGTATTTTAGGTGTTATTTTTATTTCAAGTTGATTTTCGCAAATTTAACACATAGTTATTTTTATTTCAAGTTGATTTTCGCAAATTTAACACATAGTTTAAGTGGGAGGAAAATTAACTTGCATTCCGAAATAATTTATGTTTTGTGAATTTAGGTACCAAAAAACCTATTTAATTAGCCAAATTAAGTGGGCCAAGTCCATGCATGCTTAGCTAGATCACTTTCATTTTTCTAGTGTAAAAGTCATTAGTTTAGTTCAAATTTTGTACTAGGATTTCGGGACCAGGATCAAATTTTAAATAGAAGAGCCAGTAATATTTGCTGCCTTTGTACCCTCAGGTGATCCTAGGCAATCATATGAACACTCTCTATTAACAACTCACCATCTCCCTATAGTTTATCATATAGATTAACTAGGAAAAATTGAAAGCAGCCCATATCCGCTCATGTTTTTCTTTTGAGCAAGGAACAACGAAACATATTTTAAATAGGGGATTTTGAAAAGGATCATCGCATATCCACATGTTCAAACTATGTGCTTGTTCACCTTTTGTTCATACACATCCACACCCTAAGTAAAGTAAAGACACCTAAAAATAACTTAACAAAACTCAGTAAATTCTCCCCACAGGGGGTCACAAAAGAATTTATAGTCTAAGTTAGTACCAAGGGAGTAGGCATCCAATAAGCCGCCTTGGCCAGTCTTCATCTCGAAACATAGAAGTTGATTGTTTAGGGAAATTTCAAATCTGCATAATCGCCAATGGCAAAGAAAACCCGAGCGCAGCAGAGACCCAATTCAGAGGGGGTTAGGCTTAGGCCCAGTGCGTGCGGTATCATTCGGGGCTACCTGACCCATATAATACTCGGTACCGATAGCTGAACTACTGGGAAGCCCAAGACTCGAACGCTCACATGGGACAGTGGTGCTTATTGGCAAAAATTATGGCATCCTTTCCCTATAGGTGATGGTGTAGGCTGCACTAGATCCTCTACCCTTACCTTGGTGCATTTTCTTTGGTTGACTGGGAGCATCGCTAGTTCTTTCGGGACGTTGTGCTAGCATTCGCAAGATATCTTCTCAAGGCCCAATTACATTTGAGCGTGTGAGGATGATTAGGTCTTGTAGGATTTGAGTATCATATGAAAACAACAAAAAAACATATTTCTTGATTGACCGATCACATACGATTAATCTAAAGGGAAAATTTATTTTATTTTTTCTTTTTTTTATGTATGCGATCATATTTTTTCTTTGATTATAATCTTTATTCTCTCAAGTATTTCTAAAACCATACCAAGTTGACACTAGAATGGACCCAACAGGACCTCCTCAATCTAGATGTCTTTTTGACCTCCCCCCATTACCGAGAGGGGTTCCAGGTCTTTCGCCATTTAGGCGTAAAATACGGAACACTGCCACCCTTATTGGTTCATCTTTTATCGAGGCATCTTTAGATGGTAACCCTAGTCAGTCTCCCAAATCCACACCGATGAACACCCCCACAAGATCACCACACACCACTCCTCCCACAACCCCTAGTGGGCAGAGGAGTGTTACCCATTTGGTAAGCCAGGTGAATGCACAGTAGGGTACGTCATAGACAAACCCTATTCCTAACCACAACATTTTGTTTTCACAAGTCGCAATGGATACAAACTCGCAGTCACCTTTTCTAACTTCATTAAATCTACCATATTTAACAAGGTTGACAAATGACCCCATTGCACACAACCCCATATGGCCTCCCAAGCCCACGAAGATCCCTTTGGACATTACAAAATTCGAAGGGAAGCAAGTGAAAGACCCTAGAAATAATGTTATCAATTTCCACCTGTGGTGTTCGTCGAACAACATCGTTGATGATACTATTTGACTAATACTATTTCAACGCACTCTAACCAGAGTAGCAGTCAAATGGTATGTGGAGCAACCATCTACTACACATGCAACCGTTAGCGTCCTCTATACTACATTCCTAACCTATTTTCAGTTACCCATCCACCACGATTCTGGAATGGAGTTACTGACCCACTTTAGGCAAACCCCTGCCGTCTATATCTCAGACCGTATCCACAAATTAAGGCAACGTCGTAGTTTATGCAAATCCAAACTTGACGATCGAGTTTTGTTAGACCTGTTCTTGAAAACTCTCACCACAGATATTTCTATGGATGTAGTGCAAAAACTCCCATATCTGAAGAGGATGCCATCAGTAAATACCAACAGCTCGAGCTGATCTATATGCAGTTATGGTATATTTAAAATATCCTGCCAAATGCCTCATGCCTATAAACTTACAAATAATTTCCAAGCACATCGAACTCTGCAAATGGTTTGATTGGGTCATTGACCCAAAAAAACTTAAGCAACAATGTTTGATACCGATGTTACACGTATGATTCTATCCAGAACATACTACAACCTAGTTATGTCATCCCATGCCTCCGTAAAATTTGACCAGAAGGGCGTCATCATACCACCATTAGCATGGAGGACCCTATCCTCCGGATTAGGGGACCCAATATGCAGCTAGACATGCTGACGGAAGATCTCCCCCCTAACAACGGTTTACAAACTAGGGACTGTAATACACCCAATCTCTAGCACAAGACCTGCCCATGTAGAATAATGCACATGTGAACTTTGTGCAACCCTCCCAAAACCAACCGTGATAACCATACAACCAGGAGAATCCAAATCATCCTCCTAACGTGGTTAAGAAAAAAGGAAAAAAAAAGCCTAAAGAAAATCCTGGACATGGGGACAAAAATCAACAACACCCTCCGCGATCTCAGGCTGGAGGAAACTCCAACCGAAATCGAAACCAGGAGCCAAGCAACCCCCAAAGGCAGAAATAGAGAGAAATTCTTCGGACGAACCACTCTTGTTCAATATGTCGTGAGTATGGCCATTACACTCACCACTATCCCGACCTCCCTAAGCTGGAGAAGCTGCAGAGTAACTGTGGACAGGGGGGATCCTCCAAGAAGATAGCAGTCATGCAGGAGCCCTTCCCCCATTAAGGGACAGTTAGCATGCAACAACAAACTCCCGAATATTCCAAAAAAAACAACCACGAAATTCACATGACTGGCGAAGAAATGTTTTTTCAGACATGGAATCGAAATTACGACACCCCACCAGATACCAATGCGTCAGGGGCTAGTATAAGTGCACCAACAGCACCTTTGACCATATCAAAGATGCCTATTGAACCTTTTCCAAAAATGGCTAAGGGACCAACTAGGTAAGCAGGAAAATATTCCAAAGCAGCCCATAACTATAGCATTGTGGATGATCTAGCTCAATCTCCCACCGCTATGTCACCTCTGGAGGTATTAAAATCATTCCCAAAGCAGTGGAAAGCCTTACTTTCCACATTAGGCACCATCGACCCTGCCAATTCGCGCTTGATGACTTTCGATTTAGATAAATCCACCCCTAGGCTTCCTTCTATGGTCGCCTTTCAGATAGCAGTGTCGATCCAAAACATCACCATTCACCAATGTATCATTGACAAAGGTGCATCCACATGCATCATGTCAAAGAACGTTTAGGAGAAGTTAGGGTCTCCTGAACTAAAGCCATCAGACATCATGCTTAGAGCATATGATGGTCACCCTTCATCCCCCATCAATCTCTACCAAAATGTCCCGGTCTGCTTAGCTGAAAAGATGGTCCTTATAGACATTCAAGTCTTGGATGCCCAATTGGACTACAATATAATCCTTGGCCAGATTTATATGTACTCTAATGCAACCATCGCCTCCTCCATCTTATGAACTATGATGTTCCCCCATGAGGACCACATCATTACTGTCAACCAGTTGACACATAACGAAACATGGCCCCTAACAAATACTGATGTCATTCTACCCGATGTAGACACATTTTTTAACGCGCTTACACGGTACCAGGAATATGGCCCCAACGAGTTCAAACCATTGTCCATCCTAGGATCATTCCTAGGTGACCCCCCTGTTATCCCAGAGCCACCATATGGCATCACAGAAGCCCCAGTGTGTATGATTTCCACATGAAGCACCAAAGCTAGTCAGGACACAAAGATGAGCAATAATGACACCAAGTCCTTGGCCACAACAGCCTCTTTAGCCTACGCCACCTCCCAAACTCCTTTCCTCTTCCCCCCAGCTAATTTTGTCTCACAGCGGGTCATGGCCATGATGGTCCTACCAAACTTATCATTTACAATACCAGTTTGGTACCTAGTCCCACCCACTCCAATGGGATTTGTGCACATCACCCTTACAGGTTTAATCCCTATCAATCCTGAACTGGCCCCAGCCAGTCAAGAGACTGTCGCAAACATCCCTGTAAAGGAAATTCCCATTGCAAAACTGATGTTTACAACTTAGAAAACCAAGATAAGAGGAAAGAAGGTGGAGAGTCCCACCACGCAACGGGAATCACCACGCTGCACCATATGTGACATAGTAGGCCACCCTACCCACGTTTCCCTAGATCTGGACAAATTAAAATCGCTCCTTAACTCAACGATTGACGCCACAACACCACGTTCCCATAAAAAGGAACCTGCCACAAACATTCAAGGCAAAGCATTGTGTACCAATCACGCATGCGCTATCTGCAGCAATTATGGACACTATACCCATCATTGCCCAGAGATCCCATGATATAGAGACACCTCACACACCATCGAGCAATCCTATCAAGAGGATCCCTCCACCCAGCCATCTGGAGATGAGCCTCACACTATTCTATACCTACAAGAGGAACGATAGTCGCTTGAATGATTCCCAACCATTCCCCCTCCTCCCATCAAATGTTGTGTACTCTGTGATGAGCATGATCATTTCATCATCGAATGCTTAGCTCTGGAAATTTTCTAGCGATGGTATCAAATTTATGTAGTATATTTCACTAACCCAGATACCCATTATTCATGTCAGATATGTGGTGCCAATCATCCGATACGCCATTATCACTACATCCCTAAATTTCGTATAGCGCTAGCTTGTATGCACTAAACTATAGTTTGCCTCTCCCGAGAATATGGATCTGACTCAGAATCTATGAACAGCTCGAAAACCCAAGAAGATGTGGCAAGTAGATCCATCCTCTTTATGTCAGCTGAAAAGAGATCAATCGGGGAACCTTTAGTTACCCCCAACCGCCCTCTGCAAAGAAGACCAACATGTGCGTTGTGTAAAATGCCCAATCATGTGGTCGCCACTTGCCTTGACTTAGAAGCGCTATGCCACTTGTACCCAGTCATGCCACCAAGTGAATAGGACGGGAACCCCATATCTAGGGTATTTTTCCTAGTATGTCAGGGCAATCACCATGAACAACGTTGTACCTATATCTCGCAAGTACATCATCTAATTGATATGATACATACATTAGAAAAGAAATGCGATGATCTCTTCAACTGGTATAGAAGTTATATTACCCCCAGGCCACCAAACCCACACCCACATTTTTGTAATGGGAAAACTGGGATGAAACACCAACCAAGCATGACCCAGGTCCAACCTAGGATAACATGCAGACTATGTGACCTAATTGGCCACCGGGTCAATCAGTGCAAAGAATTGAAGCACCTCGCAAGAAATTTTTGCACAGTCTCTTCTCTCCCACAGAGACTTCTCTCTAACAAAGAGAAAATCATGCACACTTATTGCTGTATTTTTTCACACTTTCATCATACAATAAAATGTGAACATCTCCCGAATTTGAGAGTGGCAAGAGCAGTTTTAAGTCTACGCTCCCCAAAATAGTTAGACACACCCAAGCCAAAACTTAGAAATGGAAGCAAAAACTCTCGTCTTCTACAACATATCCTTTCCAAGTGTCCACGTCTGTGAAAAAGAGTAGTGTTGATTCGCACACAAACTACTCAGTTTGTACAATGGTACCATGCACCATATGCACTAGCCATAACCACAAACCAGAGGTATGCTCGCTAATGGAAACATTTAGCCACCTCTGCACTAGGCACAATTTCCACAGATAGGAAATTGACCATCCTAACACGAGACCCAACCTTGTGCTCACACAAGCTCCCATCACAGCCATTCTCCCCCCACCAAACACCGATGACACGATACATCATATACAATTCATATTGTCATGTATCGGAACTATGAATCAAGTTGTTTTCTCATCTACCATAGGTGTCGAGTCAGCTGCAACTATGAGAGTAGTTGTACCTATGACAGTGCAAACCCAATCTGTCTACACTCTGTCGACTGCGTCTAGTTCCACCACATCGACAATGGAATCCTTCTCATGTCTATCAACTAGCTCTGTGTGGAATGAACCTCTTTGACACAGCCTCACATAGGATCAATCCCCCTTAGGATCCCTATTCCATTCAGATGAGGACATCCTAGAATCCATCACAGAGTTGGATTATCCATGGGATGTGATGCATCACTGTTCACTTTTTCTCCCAAAACAAGTGTTCAGTCTTGACAAGACAAAAGAAAAAGAGAACTATGTGATTGAATCAAAAGATTTCCTCCCATTAGGGAAAATCCATTGGTTCAAGAATCCTATCCCTGCACCCGATGCATTCGAGGAAGGAAACATGTCAAAAATCTCACTTGCTATCAAGGTGAACATATCCCAAAATCATGGAAAGGTCAAAGAAATCTCACTAGGGGCATCATGCTCTCTAGAAGAAATAAACTCTTATGCCTAATTTCTACAATAGTATAGAGATATCTTCGCGTGGGACTACTCTGAAATGCCTAGGATAAGTCCCACTATCATAGAGCACCATATTGACACCTGGCCTGATGTACCTTCAATACGCTAGAAACAACGTTAACTACACTCATCAAAGGCAGAAGCAATAAAACGAGAAATCGATAAGCTTCACAAATTCGTGCTTATCTACCACATTTCTTACACATCTTGGGTTTCCAACCCTGTTCCCATCATGAAAAAATTGGGCACCATACGTGTTTGCACCAATTTTTGGGATTTAAACAAAGAATTTCCCAAGGACAATTACCCCACCCCATTCATCGACCAGGTCATCGATGCTTGTGCAGGTCACAAGGATCTCTCCTTTATGGATGGATTCTTTGGGTATAATAAAATTCAAATCCCCCACACAGACTGGTACAAAACCACGTTTACCACCCCTTGGGGCACATTCGTATACAAGTTAATGCCATTTGGCCTAAAAACCGCTGGAGCCACCTTCCAAAGGGCCATGAAATAAATTTTCATGACTTGGAACACGTTATCCTCGCCTACTTGGATGACCTAACCGTCCACTCCAAGAAGCATTTAGGCCATCTTGAGGATCTACAATTGGTATTCCAGTGATTCCGACAATACAACCTACGCTTGAACCCCCTCAAGTGTGTCTTGTATGTCACAGCAAGAAGACTCTTAGGTTTTATCATGTCCCAGCAAGGGATTCCCATGGATCCCCTTAAGTTCCAAGCCATCAAAGAGGTACCTCCACCTTGAACCCTCAGGCAACTACAAAGCCTGTAGGGGAAGGCCAATTTTCTGAGACACTTCCTGCCAGATTATGCCACTTGCGCTCAAGGGTTCCTCTGCCTCCTTCGCTAGGACATCCCATTCAAATGGGATGATCATGCCCAACAAGAATTCGACGCACTGAAAGAAACATTGTCTTCAGCACCACTCATCAGTCCCCCAGACTATGACAAAGAATACATCCTGTATGTATCAGCTTCCGAGACTGCCTTGGCCAGAGTATTGATCTAAGAAGGCCCAGATGGGAAGGAACATGTAATATAATACGTCACTAAAACCTTAGCAGGCCCAACATTAAGATATGAGCTCGAAGAAAATACTACCCTAGCACTAATACATACAGTCCAAAATATTCTCCACTATATAATCTTAAAGACCACTACGGTCATTGTAGATATTAATCCCATCGAATATCTTCTCACGTGCCGCCTAATGAACCACAAATACACCTGCTGGATAGTCATTCTCCAAGAATATGACTTACAGTTTTGCTACCCCAAGAGAAAAAAGGTGCTAATCTTAGCAGAGTTCATTAAGGACCTCCCAATAGATACCAAGGGATCACCAGTAAATTCTTCGCTACCATATGAACATCTCTTCTTCATAGCAACTGACAACCCTTGGTATGAAGATATTCTCCTCTTCTTACGAACTCAAAATTTCAGACCTCATCTGACTTGAGACGACCGTTGGTGCATTTGCCATCAGGCCCCCCTATATCTCCTCATGGGAGATGTTTTGTATTGACGGGGAATCGACACCATTTTACCTTGATTCCTTACTCACGAACATGCAAAACAATCCCTTAATGACTACCACAGCAGAGCTTGTGGTGGCCACCTTTCCAGGATGGCCACCGCCCAAAAAATCCTACAGGCAGGATATTTTTGGCGCTCCCTGTTTCTCGATTGCATCATAGCAGTCAAGATATGCGATCGATGCCAATGCTTCTCTCATAAATTGAGAGACCCTCCTGCTCCTCTACACTCTATCATCGTCGCTGGACCCTTTTGTAAATGGGGAATCGACTTCATGACTTTCAACCCTACATTTTCCCGCAATCTTAAATACATCATAGTGTCTATCGATTATTTCACCAAGTGGGCCAAAGCCATGCCCACATATGAAAACACCGCAAAAACCGCTGCTCGATTTCTGTTTAACCACATGATTTCCTGGTTCGGTGTTTCCAAGGAGTTAGTCTCCGACCTTGGGAAACACTTTGAGAATGAAGTTTTCTAAGAGCTATCTTACCACCTTGGATTCACCCACGAATTCGCTTCACCATACTACCCCCAATCCAACGGACAGGTAGAATTTGTGAACAAGGTCCTCAAAAATATGTTACAATGCATGGTGAATAACCATAAAACCAACTCGCACCATATGATTTTCTCCACTCTGTGGGCATACCACATGGCCCACTGGTTTCACTCCCTTCCACTTGGTATACGGGGTCAAAGATGTGCTTCCCATAGAACGCGAGATCTTGAATTTATATGTCGCCGTCAAACTCCTCGATGATACCCAGCCTCTAGAATAGTGTCTAGTAGAACTAGAGCTCGTCGACGAAAGCCAACGACAGTTGCTGCAACACAATGAGTCCTACAAGAAAAGGGTAAAATAATCGTTCGACTACTACATCAACCCCCGCTCATTCACTAAGGGAGAACTAGTCCTCCGCTACGATGTCACAAAAGAAGCCCTAGGGCCAGGAAAGTTCAAAACCTTGTGGAAAGGACCCTACATCATAAAACCTTTCCTCCTCAAGGGGGCATACATCTTGACTGGTCCAAACAGAACATGCCTTAGAAACCCTCTCAACGGCCTTTACCTCAAGAAATTCTACCCATAAGGACAGAAAAGGCCCTACCCTAGTGATCCGGATTTATGCAGGAACGCAACAGAATAAACATATAACCATAAATACAGAGATGCAGCGGAAATAACACTTCATTTCATTAATATCAAAGAACTGAAATTTGCTTACAGACAAATGGAAATAAAACTAGCTAGGGCGCTGGTAGCTATCTCTGAGAAGAGATGTGGCGGCTACCGGCCTCTGAACTGAGTTACAATGAGGCTCGAGGGCCTATTTATCATTTAGAAACAATGGGAAATCCTAAACAGCCAAAACCCTAACCCTAGGAGATGAAGCGCCAAAACTATGGGCCCAGTTTGGGTAAATTGGTGTTTCAACTTCCCAGGGGCGTAACTTTGGCATACGATCTCCGTTTGACGCGTACCATACCTCGTTAGAAAGATCTATTCGAGGACTACAAATTTGGAACGGGCAACATCGGTCCATGGACCCATGTTGCCCTCCGTTTTCCCAAAAAACGTCGTTTAGGGCCTCAAAACGGCTCCGGAAGTTTAGGACCCGAAAAACTGCTAAAAATAGTAAACTGTGCCGAAACTGAAAAACTGAAATGGACAATGGTGGAGCCCCAAGTGGAATAGGCAGGTGACCACCAATATCCACCTGGATCATTCCTCCCCCTTAGGAAGCAATGGTCCCCATTGCGTTAAGTTCCTCCATGAGATGAGGAAATTTCTGCTGAACTTGGTCCCTGGTGAACCACTTTCCTTGGTGCAGGAGTTGGCCAGCTTTGACAACCCGATATAGTTGGATTTGCTGCTGGCGAGTGTTCTTGGTTTGCATGTCCATGATGCAATCTGTGGTGGCCTGTTCCATGCAGTCTGGATTTAACTCAGTTGGTGTGAGTTGTTCTGCAATGTCTGAGGTGTCCAGCAGAGGTGGGAAGTAAGGACGAAGGCGATCCACATTGAAGACTGGGTGCAGACCAAGGAATGGTGGAATACTGAGCTCGAATGCATTGTTCCCTACAGCCTTGGTAATGGTGTACGGCCCGTATCGGAGCGGGCGAAGCTTGCGGTGGGGTCCAGTGAGGCGTTCCTTCTGCAAATGTAGCCATACTTTGTCACCCACCTGGAAGTTGTGTGGCACCCGGTGTTGATCATGGCGTTGCTTGTACTTGGCATTGGCTCTATCCAATATATCATGAACTTGTTGGCGGATGTGTTGAATGCGCTCGATGAAGCTACTGGCTTTGTCAACTTCAGACTGGACATGAGCTGAATTGGCCTGAGCAGCTGCAAATGGCATGGCTACGTCAATGGGGCATAGTGGCTGGAATCCCAAGCCCACCTGAAAGGGGCTATGGCCGATTGAACTGTGGAGAGCCCGATTATAACTATGTTGTACATAAGGAAGGCTCTCGTCCCATGTGCGTGGATGCTTTGAATTGTACATGCGCAGAATGTGTACAATCATTCTGTTGACGACCTCTGTCTGGCCATTTGTTTGGGGATGGAAAGCTGTGGACTTGGTGAGCTTGGTATCCAACATCGACCAGAGGCTGGACCAAAATGTGCTGAGGAACCTGCTATCCCGATCTGATATGATAGACTGTGGGATCCCAAAGTGCACCCACACTCGTTCAAAGAAGAGTTTAGCAGTGGCTTCTGCTGTGATATTCTTCTTGCAGGCCGCCATAATGGCCATCTTCGAGAATCTGTCGACGACCACAAAAACACAGTCATTTCCCTGCTTGGTAGAAGGCAGGCCCGACATGTAATCCATGGAGATGGATTCCCAAGGTCGACTAGGGGTAGGTAGAGGAGTATATAGGCCTTGCTTCTTGATGGTCGGTTTGGCAATGGCACAAGCAGTGCAGGATTTGATGTGCTTCTCGACATCCTTTCGAAGGTTCGACCAATAGAAATACTTCTGCAGGATTGCTACTGTTTTCTCGACCCCGAAATGCCCAGCGACTCGACTGTAGTGTGCTTCCCATATCATCTTGGCACGCTCGCTTGAAGGAACACAAAGGTGCCCCATGTGACATAAAAGTGCATCTTGGAGGTGAAAATTTGGAACTTGCGTACCCCCCAGGAGTGCCTTGTAAGTTTGGCCGAATTCTGGGTCACTCTCATAGAGAAGCGGCCAATCAGAAGTCTCGTGCCCACAAGAGTTGAGCACAGTGGTGAGCGCCACGATCGGTGGTCGGCTGAGGCAGTCTGCAACATGATTGGTGCTTCCCTTCTTATACTTGATGTTCAAATGAAACTGTTGCAGATATGTAGACCACTTCTGATGGCGATCGTGCAGCACATGTGTGCAGCAGGCTGCGGGGCACATGTAGTGCAGTATGGATGATTGTTTCCTTCCCCAAAATGTAATGCTTCCGGCCCCAGCTCGACAAGCACCCGATGGAGTACATTTCTTTGTCATATGTGGGGTATTGCGGAAATTTGTAATGAGACAATGTCTCCTTTGTGAAATGCCCTTTGGATGTCCTGTTGAGTAGGCACTAATAGCATAGTAGAGGCATCGTATAGGTCTCAAATGAATTTGCAAGTCGGTAAGGTGAGTGATTCAAGCGAACAGGCGGTTTTCCATTGCGTGAACGCCTGTTGAGTTTCGACCAAAAGAATTTCGCTCTCGCTCCTCCCTTGGTGACTTGACTCAAGGGCCAAGTGATATGAGAGAATCCCAACACGAACCTCCGGTAGAAATTAGCAAGACCCAGAAAGCTGCGAAGCTCTGTTATAGTGGTTGGGGCTGGCCAATCCCGAATGACTTGGATCTTGGCTGGATCCACATGCACCCCCTTTCATCAATAATGTATCCCAGATATTGAACCTGGGTCATGCCAAAAGTGCACTTCTCCAAATTGGCACACAACTTGTGTTGCCGCAATGTTTGGAGGACTTGTCGGATGTGGTGAAGGTGTTCTTCCCAAGTCTGGCTGAAGATCAGAATGTCATCCAAGTACACCACTACAAATGAGTTGGTGAATGGCCACAAGATGTCATCCATCATCCTCATGAAGGTTGTGGGAGCATTTGTCAACCCGAAAGGCATGACCGGCCATTCGAAAAGGCCTTCCTTGGCTTTGAAGGCAGTCTTCCACACATCAGAGGGTTCAATTGATACCTGGTGATACCCAGACTTCAGGTCGATCTTGCTGAAATATTTTGCACCTTTGAGTTGGTCCAGAAGGTCATCAATCCGTGGGATTGGGTACCTATTCCGGACAGTGATCTTGTTCGGCGCCCGATAGTCAATACAGAGTCTCCACGTCCCATCCTTCTTCTGTACCAACACGATCGGGCTCCCACAGGGCGATGAACTTGGTCTGATGTGACCTTTCTGCAACAGCTCCTGAATCTGCCTCTTGATTTCATCATTTTCCAGAACGGAGCGTCGATAGATCGGTCCATTGGGTAGTGGCGCACCTGGGGTCAGATCAATCGGGTGCTTGACCTGGCAGTGCAGAGGAACCCCTGTGGGTGAGGTGAAGATGTCCCCGTACTCCTCCACGACCTTATCCATTTGTTGTTGTCGTGCAGAGGGGCCCTGTCTGGAGGTCGTGGCCACAGTCTTCTTCTTGCCCTGGGGCGGATCATTAGGAAAACGAATTTCCTGGTTTGGGAAATGAGCTTACTACATTGTTTTGCAGTAACCAAAGAGATAGTCGTAGGAGGTGGTACCTCTGGTATTCTGTACAACTTATTTCCCAAAGTAATAATAACAGCACGAGGTCGAGACTCATACACAGCATGACGCTTCCACAAGTATGGTTGTCCTAATAATACATCAGAAACATCAATAGGAGCAACATCACATAATACCTCATCAGTGAAGGGCTTGATGCTATAGGGAAGGCGACACTGCTGGCTGACGCGGAGATCTCGTCCTTGGTGAAGCCACCCGATGGTGTATGGATGTGGGTGAGCTGTGGTCGGCAAGCCCAACCGCTTCACGGCGTCTGCTGAAATGAGGTTCTTTTGGCTCCCATTGTCGACAATGAACTGTACAAGGGAGCCCTTTACCCACATCTGGGAGTGGAAGAGACGTTCCTCCTCCTCTGGATCTTCCGGTTCCTCCTTCTGGACCTTTGTAGTGGCAACAGTGGCGTTGGGCTCCGCATTAATAATCTGTTTCCCTTTTTCATTCCCCTTTTCAGGTTCTGATTCGGAGTCAGAGCATGCATCTGACTCAGAAGCCCTCATCTCTCCCACTAGCAATTGCTTGGCCCGACACTCACTTGTGTTGTGAGTGGAGCTCTTATGGAACTCACACCACTTTCCCGTGTCCTTCTTTGGCTTTGCGATGCTGTTCTTTTCTTGTGGCTTCGATGAGTTGTCTTTAGCCGCCATGCCTTGGCTCGGTCCTTTGTTCTGCGGTTTGGAAGCACCTTTCCCTTGCTTTTGATTCGCAGATCCAAAGTCTCGCTTCTTCCGCTTGAATTTCTGCTCAATCTTGGCAGCATACCGATATGCCGTACCAAGCGAGGAGATGTCAAGGAACTCCATTTCCTCCTGAATGTATTTGTGCAGGCAGCTACGATACTTTAGCACCAGATGTTTCTCTGAATCTTTGATACCCAACTTTGTGTGCAGGGTATGGAACAGATTCGTCAGCTCATGCACATCTTGATCCCTTTGTTGTCGCGGCGTGGTCCATTGTATGTACTTGTCCTCATAGCTCCCCACGGGATAGTACTGTTCCTTGATGGCGTCTCGGAAAGAATTCCAAGTTGGTACGGCCGAGAACAGAGAGGGTTCTGTCTGGTCCTTGTTCTCACAGTAGGTTTCCCACCAGTCCTTAACATGGGGGGTAGCTTTGAAGAGTGCAAAAATAATCTTCTCCCGGTCTGAAAAGTCATGAACCGAGAAATATCCTTCTAACAGATTCAACCATCTATCTATGGCATCTGCATCTATTTGACCCTCAAATATGGGAATGTCAAAATTTACTTGTACCTTAAAAGGAGTCGCGCCTCCCGAGTGGCTGCTGGATGCAGATGCGCCGCCGGTGGGTAGTCGTTGAAGGATCTGAACAAAGTTATCCATCATTGCGTTCCTTTGTTTTTCGAGGGCCTCCTCGAGCAATATTTTGATAGGATCTCCTGCTCCCTCATCTTTCTTTTCATCCCCCATGGGCGTCCGTCAAGGTTTGCGAGGCTGATCTTGCAAAGGTTCCACCGGATCAAGCCCTAGCTCCTTATACCCCGACCTCGTTGGGGACATGCAAAGAAGGATCGAGAAAAAGCAGACCGCTCTGATACCACTGATCCGGATTTATGCAGGAACGCAACAGAATAAACATATAACCATAAATACAGAGATGCAGCGGAAATAACACTTCATTTCATTAATAACAAAGAACTGAAATTTGCTTACAGACAAATGGAAATAAAACTAGCTAGGGCGCTGGTAGCTATCTCTGAGAAGAGATGTGGCGGCTACAGGCCTCTGAACTGTGTTACAATGAGGCTCGAGGGCCTATTTATCATTTAGAAACAATGGGAAATCCTAAGCAGCCAAAACCCTAACCCTAGGAGATGAAGCGCCAAAACTATGGGCCCCGTTTGGGTAAATTGGTGTTTCAACTTCCCAGGGGCGTAACTTTGGCATACGATCTCCGTTTGACGCGTACCATACCTCGTTAGAAAGATCTATCCGAGGACTACAAATTTGGAATGGACAACATCGGTCCATGGACCCATGTTGCCCTCCGTTTTCCCAAAAAACGTCGTTTAGGGCCTCAAAACGGCTCCGGAAGTTTAGGACCCGAAAAACTGCTAAAAATAGTAAACTGGGCCGAAACTGAAAAACTGAAATAGACAATGGTGGGGCCCCAAGTGGAATAGGCGGGTGACCACCAATATCCACCTGGATCACCTAGATTCAACGTATATAGACCCAAAC